>PVIA01005881.1:31070-107318 GCA_004024845.1 Tonatia bakeri
AAAAAAAAAAAAAAAAAAGGACCAGTCAGAAATAAAGAATTCAATATTTGAAATAAATGCTACACTGGAAGGAAGAAATAGTAAGTTACATGAAGCAGAGGATGGAATCAGTGATTTTGAACTAGGTAGAAAGAAAACACCGAGGAAGAGCAGCAAAAAGAAAAAAATTTAAAAAAATGAGGAGAGCTTAAGAAATATTTTGGACAACATGAAGTGTAACCATGTCTGCATCATGAGAATCTCAGAAGGAGAAGAGAATGAGCAAGGGATCGAGAACCTGTTTGAAGAAAGGACTGAAAACTTTCCTAATCTGGTGAAGCAAAAAGACACATAAGTCCAGGAGGATCAGAGACTTACAAACAGTTTGCACCCAAATGGGCCTACACCGAGACACATCATAATTAAAATGGAAAGCCTTAAAAACAAGGAAAGAATTCTAAAAACTGCAAGAGAAAAACAGGTACTTACATAAAAAGGAGCACCAGTTAGATTGTCATTGAATTTCTCAAGATAAACATTTCAGGCCAGAAGGGAATGGCATGATATATTCAAGGTGAATAAAAACAAGGACCTATAACTGAGGCTACTTTACCCCAACAAGGCTGTCATTTAAAATTGAAGGAGGCATAAGGAGCTTCCCAGACAAGAAAAAGCTAAAGGAGTTTGTTAACACCAAACCTATACTGCAACAAATGTTAATGGGCTTGCTAAAAGAGGAAGAAGAAGAAAGAGAAGGAGGAGGAGGAGAAGAGGAAATAGAAAATATAGTCTAACAATAAAATGGCACTAAATACATATCTATCAGTAATAACCTTAAATGGAAATGGCTTAAATGCTCCAACCAAAAGTCATAGGTTACCTGAATGGATGAGAAATCTATACCCATATATATGCTGTCTCCAAGAGACCCATCACAGATTGAAACATATACACAGACTAAAAGTAAAGTGATGCAAAAAGATATTTCATGCAAATGCAAAAAAAAAATGGGTAGCAGTACTTATGCCCAATAGACTTAACATAAAGTCTGTTATATAGACTTTAAAACCAAGGCTATAATAAGAGACAAAGAAAGGCACTACATAATGATACAGGTAACAATCCAACAAGAGGATATAATCCTAATAAACATTTATGCACCCAACAAAGGAGCACCTAAATATGTGAAGCAAATCTTGATGGACTAAAGGGAGAGATCAACAGAAGTACAGTCATAGTCAGGAATTTTAACACCCCACTGACTTCAATGGATAGATCTTCCAAATAGAAAATCAACAAGGAAACAGTGGCCTTGAAAGAAACACTATATCAAGTGGATTTCATTGATATCTACAGAGCATTTTACCCCAAAGCAAGAGAATATACACACTTTTCAAGTGTGTATGAAACATTTTCTAGGATAGAGCACATGTTAAGACACAAAACTAGTCTCAATAAATTTAAGAAGATAGAAATTATCAGGCAACTTCTCTGGCCACAATGTTATAAAACTAGAAATCAACCACAAAAAAAAAAGTGAAAAACACACAAAGACATGGAAGCTAAATAACATGTTACTAAATATTGAATTGGTCAATGAGATCAAGGAAGAAATCAGAAGATACCTTGATACAAATGAAAATGAGGACATAACTATCCAAAATTTGTGGGACACTGGGAAAACAATTGTAAGAGGGAAATTCACAGCATTGCAAGCCTATCTCAAAAAAAAAAAAAAAAAAAAAAAAAAAAAAAAAAAAAAAAAAAAAAAAAAAAAAAAAAAAAAAAAAAAAAAAAAAAAACCAACCAAAATCCACAAACACCAAGAAAAAGCTCAAATAAACAATTTAACTTTACACTTAAAGGAACTTGGAAAAGAACAACAAACAAAGCCCACAGTGGATAGAAGGACAGCAATAATAAAGATCAGAGCAGAAATAGATGAAATAGAATCTAAAAGGATGGCAGAGAAGATCAATTAATTCAAGAGGTGGTTCTTTGAAAAGATAAACAATATTGACAAACATTTAACCAGACTCATTAAGAAAAAAATAGAGAGGACCCAAATAAATAAAATAAAAAATGAAGGGGGAAAATAAAAACTGAAGCAAAGAAATACAAAGTATTGTAAGAAACATGAAGAGCAAATATATGCCAACAAACTGGACAACTTGGGTGAAATGGATAAATTGCTAGAAACCTACAATCTTCTAAAACCTAATCAGGAAGAATCAAAGAATTTTAATAGACATATCTAGTGAAATTGAAGCAGCAATGACATAACTCTCAAACAAAATCCCTGGACCAGATGGCTTCACAGGTGAATTTTACCAAACATTCCAGGAAGAACTAATACCTCTCCTCAAACTATTTCCAAAAAATTCAAAAGTAGGAAAGGTTCCCAAACTCAGTTTATGAGGTCAGCATGATCCTAAATTTATTTATGTATTTATTTATTTAATATTCTTTAAAAAAAGATTTTATTTTTATTTATTTTTAGAGAGAGGAAAGGAGAGAGAAAGACATCAATGTGTGGTTGCCTCTCAAGCGCCCCCTACTGGGGAGCTGGCCTGCAACCTAGGCATGTGCTGAATTGAACCAGTGACCTTTGTTTTGTAGGTCAGCACTCAATCCACTAAGCCATACCAGCTAGGGCAACATTATCCTAATTTTAAAACCACACAAAGATACTATAAAAAAAAGGAAAATTATAGGCCCATATCCCTGATGAACCCAGATGCTACAATCCTCAACAAAACATTAGCAAAATGAATACAGCAATGCATCAAAAAGTTCATACACCATGATCAAGTGGGATTTATTCTGGTAATGCAAGGTTGGTACAACATTTGCCAATCAGTCAATGTGACTCACCACATAAACAAAATGAGGATAAAAACCACATGATCATATTAATAGATGTGTAAAAAACATTTGATAAAATCTAGCACCCATTTATGATAAAAAACTCTCAGCAAAGTGGGATTAGAGGGGACATACCTAAACATAACAAAGGCCATATAGACAAACCCACTGCCAGCATCATATTCAATAGGCAAAAACTGTAGGCATTCCACTAAAGATTGGGAACAATGCAAGGATATCTCCTTTCACCTCTTATTCAACATAGTACTGGAAGTCCTAGCCACAGCAATCAGATAAGAAGAAGAAATAAAAGGCATCAAAATTGGAAAGGAAGAAGTAAAAATGTATTTATGTGCAGATCACATGATACTGTACGTACAGAACCCAAAGATTCCACCAGGAAACTACTAGAACTGAAAAGTGAATTCAGCAAAGTAGCAGGATACAAAGTTAATATCTAGAAATCAGTTGCATTTTTATATGGCAATAACAAACTAACAGAAAGGGAAATTAAGAAAACAATTCCACTCACAATTGCTTCAAAAAGAATAAAATACCTAGGAATAAACCCAATGAGGATATAAAAGACCTATATTTGATAAATTATAAGGGGGTGAAGAAAGAAATAGAAGATACAAATAAGTGGAAGCACATACTCTGTTCATGGCTAGGAATAATTAACATCATTAAAATGTCCATATCATGCAAAGCAATCAATAGTTACAAACCAATTCCTATTTTGATTACAATGCTGTATTTCACAGAACTAGAACAAATATCTCAAAAATTTATATGGAACCATAAAAGGTCCCACACAGCAACAGTGATCCTGAGGAAGAAGAACAAAAGTTAGAGGAATTGACACTGCCTAATATTAAACTATACTACAAGGCCATAATAATAAAAACAGCCTGGGACTGGCGTAGAAACAGAAACATAGATTAATGGAACAGATATGAGAGCCCAGAAATAAACCACACTTTTATAGTCAATTAATATTCAACAGAGGAAGCAAGCACATACAATGGGCTAAAGATAGTTTATATAATAAATGATGGGAAAATTGGACAGATACATGCAGAAATATGAAACTAGACCATCTTTTTATACCACACACAAGAATAAATACAAAATAGATTAAAGACTTAAATGTTAGACTTGAAAGCATAAAAGTCCTAAAAGAAAACATAGGCAGCAATGTCTTGAACATTGCTCATAGCAATATTTTATTGGATATATGTTCTCCTGCAGGGGAAACAAAAGAAAAAATAAATGGGATTACATCAAAGTAAAATGTTTTTGTACAGCAAAGGAAAACATCAACAAAATAATAATACAACCCACAGAATGGGAGAACATATTCACCAATACATCTGATAAGGGGTTAATATCCAAAATTTATAAATAACTTAAAAAACTCAACCTCCCCAATAAACAACCCATTTAAAAAATGGCAAAGGACCTGAATATACATTTCTCCAAAGAGGATATACAGATGGCCAATAGACATATGAAATAGTCTCAATGTCACTAATCATCAGAGAAATGAAAATTAAAACCACAATGAGATATCATCTCACACCAATAAAGCAACAAACAATAAGTGCTGGTGAGGATGTGGAGAAATAGCTGTCATCAATAAAGCAACAAACAGTAAGTGCTGGTGAGGATGTGGAAAAAGGGGAGCTCTTCTTCACTGTGGGTGAGAATGCAGATTGCTTTAGCTACTGTGGAGAGTAGTATGGAGATAACCCCAAATTTAAAAATCTGCCTTTTGACACAGGGATCCCACTTTCAAGAATATATCAAAAGGCACCCAAAACACTAATTCAAAAGAACATAAGCACCCCTAGTTCATTGCAGCATTATTTACAGTCACAAGGTATGGAAGCAGCCTAAGTGTCCTTCATTAGATGAGTGGATAAAACAACAATGGGACATTTATGTTATGGAATACTACTTGTCCATACAAAAGAAGGAATTTTTTATGCTTTGCAATAGTATGAGTGGACCTGGAGAACATTTTGCTAAGTGAAATAAACCAGTCAGAGAAAGACAAATACCATATGATTTCATTCATATGTGGAATCAAATGAACAAACTGAACTAACATGGGAAACAGACTCATAGACAGAGAGCAGGCTGACAGCTATGGGGCAGGGAGACTAGCCAGTAGAGGGTTTGAGCAAAAATGAAAAAGGACTCATGCACATGGATAACAGAGTGGTGATTGCTGGTGGGAGTGGTATAGAAGGAGATTAATTAGTAATGGAAAAAATACAATAAAAATATAAAATGTTAAAAAGATTCCATGTGAGCCCTGGCTGGTGTGCCTCAGTGGATTGAGTGCTGGCCTGAGAACCAAAGGGTTTCTGGTTCAATTCCCAGTCAGGGAACATGCCTTGTTTGTGGGCCATGGTCCCCAGTATGGGGCACGCAGGAGAAGACCACATATTGCTGTTTCTCTCTCTTTCTTTCTCCCTCCCTTCCCCTCTCTCTAAAAATAGATAAGTGAAATCTTGAAAAAAAAATTCCATGTGAGTTTGGTTTTGGACGACGGGGGCTTTTGATGAGACATGGAAGGCTAATAGATAGGGATTCCTGATCAGTGAGTGGTGAGTGACAGACTGTTTAAAGATGAAATAGTAATGACTAATTTTGTTGCATTTTATTTTCAATCTTAGAAATGTTTTTTAAAACATGAGTTCTTTAAAAAATATTTTAAAGTATATTTTGTTGATTATGCTATTACAGTTGTCCCAATTTTTTCCTCCCCTTTATCCCCCCTCAGCCCTGCACCACCCCACCCTCCAGCATTCCTCCTCCTAGTTCATGTCCGTGGGTCATACATATGAGTTCTTTGGTTTCTCTGTTTTCTGTACTATTCTTAACCTCTCCCTGTCCATTTTGTACCTACCATTTATGCTTCTTAGCCCCTATACCGTTTCCCCCATTCTCCCTCTCCTCCTCCTCTCCCCTTCTCCACTGATAACACTCCCTGTGATCTCCATTTCTGTGATTCTGTTCCTGTTCTAGTTGTTTGCTTAGTTTTTTTTTTTCTTTTAAGGTTCAGTTGTTGATAGTTGTGAGTTTGTTGTCATTTTACTGTTTATGTTTTTTTATCTTTTTTTTTTCTTAGATAAGAACCTTTAACATTTCATATAATAAGGGCTTGGTGATGATGAACTCCTTTAACTTGACCTTATCTGAGAAGCACTTTATCTGACCTTCCATTCTAAATGATAGCTTTGCTGGATAGAGAAATCTTGGATGTAGGTCCTTGCCTTTCATGACTTGGAATAGGGGTGACATAGGAAGGGCTGGCCTGCCTGGGGGCATTTTGCTTTGCACTGGACTTGGAGAACAGTGATTTTGTCACTGGCTCCATCCAAAGCCCCACTTACTTGTCTGTAAGTTTTCTTTTGAGAAATCACCTGATAGCCTTATGGGCACTTCTTTGTAGTCCCAAACTGTCCCCTTTTCTCTTCCTGCTTTTAAGATTCTCTCCTTCTCTTTAACCTTGGGTAATGCAATTATGATGTACCTTGGTGTGTGCTTCCTTGGGTTCAATTTTTCTGGGACTCTCTGAACTTCCTGAGCTTCCTGGAAGTCTATTTCCTTCACCAGATTGGTGAAGTTTCCCTTCATTATTTGTTCAAATAAGTTTTCAATTTCTTGCTCTTCCTTTTCTCCTCTGTACCCCTATAATTTGGATGTTAGAGTGCTTAAAGTTGCCCTATAGGTTCCTAAGTCTCTCCTTACTTTTTTTTTGAATTCTTGTTTCTTCATTCTGTTCCAGTTGAATGCTTCTTTCTTGCTTTTATTGTAAATCATTGATTTGACTCCTGGTTTCCTTCCCTTCACTGTCTGTTCCCTGTATATTTTGCTTCCTTTCACTTTGGGTAGCCTTCGTTTCTTACTTCATTTTTCATTTGAGCTCAATCAGTTCTGTGAGCACCCTGATTACCAATGTTTTGAACTTTGCATATGATAGATTGTCTATCTTCTTGTCGCTTATCTCTTTCTGGAGTTTTGATCTGTCCTTTCATTTGGGCCATATTTCTTTGTCTTGGCACACCTGTTGTGTTGTAAGTGGTGGAGCCTTAGGTATTCACCAGGGTGAGGCAACCCTCTTTGCTGCATTGTGGCACTGTCAGTGGGGGAGGGGTCAGAGAGGGAACAATCCTTCTTGTGTGCTCCACTCTAGCCCCACATTCCAATGAACTCTCCTGTGAGATGGGAGTTTCACCTGCCATCGCAACCCCTGGGTTTATTTTCCTGTGCTGAAACCCTGTTTTTTTTCAGTCTGTCTTGCTCCTCCAATTGTTCCTTCCAGCTTGTCTGTACAAGAAAGTGAAATTGCCCATGCTGTCTACCAGCTGCCACCTTGCCGCGCATTCTCTCTGCCCTGGTTACCCATCTCTGCCCTTCCAGCTTGAATGAATGTTTCTTTAATTCCTTGTATGTTGGACTTCCATGCAAATGATTTTCTGGCAGTTCTGGTTGTTCTTTGTTTTTAAGTTTGTTATTATCCTTTTTTGGTTGTGTGAGGAAGTGAACCATTTTTGCCTATGCCTCCATCTTGGCTGGAAACCCAGAATCTGCATTTTTAAGAAGATTCCCAGGTGACTCATATGCACATTAAAGTTGTTAAATGCTGGTCTATTCTGTATCTTTCACATTCTTTTAACTGTTTCATTTATGGCCAAACACTGGCTTTGTGACATGACTTTTGAGGTTATGGCTCTGCCTATAGCCTGGGTTGGAAACTTAGGAAAAATTAGGATGGGGACTCAGTCTAGGGCCAAAAAATACAACAACAAGAACAACAACAGCAGCAACAAACTGGTCTTGGAATCATAGGTACTGACTTCCTAAAAACTCTTTTATTTTTCTCTGATTCATTTTAACTGACATTTTTTTCTGTAGGACATTCATTTAAGTAATGTCATCCATGTCACTTTCTTTTTAGGTTGTTTTTGCTTATTTCTCATCTGCCAAGTCCCTTCACCCTTGGTCCAAATACAGTCCTGTGACATGCTTAGGCCCACTGTTGTGAAAGCAGACCATTTTGGATGGAGCCAGTGATAGAATCACTGTTCTACAAATGTGGTGCAAAGCAAAATGCCCCCAGGCAGGCCAGCCCTTCCTATATCACCCCTATTCCCTTAGCCTACTTTCCCAAGAAAGGGTTTGTTCTGCTTCTTCTGGGGTGCAGCCTAGCTTATCAATTAAAGTTTGTCATTTGGGAGCATTCTGGGAAATCATTTTAGAGAAAGTGAAAGCACAATTCATCCTCATTTATAATTGTGTCAATTAGCCTCAGAAATGAGCAGGTCCTTTATGAAAACTGCTATCTAGCCCTCCACTGGGCCTGATCAGTTGAATCTAAAACACTTTACCTACTTGGATGGATATTTGAGTTAGTACTGCATTGGTGTCTTTCTTGAGCATATTGTTAGTCAGTATTAAGTAATTTAAAATATCTCTAAAAAGTATAAATGGTTGCATTATGGAATATAATATTTATATGAACACTAGGCTTCAAAGAAATTCTTCTGTGAAGGTTTCTTCATACTAGGTGCCCATATTCCTTCAGGAATATGTATGTATTCTACCATACCATTTGGGGTAGTTAGATGGGCAAATTTAAGAATCACTGGGTTTGCCAAGAGTTATGCTAGGTGATGGGGATACAGAGATGACTGAAACTCAGCCTCTATTCTCCAGGATCTTATAATGAGGGAGATAAAATGTTCCCAAGTACATATTGGGCTTCCAGAGGGCAGGGTCCATCCTCTAATCGTCACTGAATCAAAAGAGTTTTCACCTGGTATAATGATCACTTCATTTAACAAATATTGGCTTAGGTCCTCTCTCTCTGTGGGCTAATCTCTGTGCTGGGTGCTGGTGATACAGTGATAAATTAGACACAGGCCTGGCCCTCAGATAGACTTTCTGGTGGGAGAGATAATCAATGAAGTGGGGAATCACAAGGGGGTACCGTATCCCTGCTGAGAAGCACCAGAAGTAAAGGTTGTGGGGGGAATAAGTTTCACATGGGCTGACATTTAAGACCAAATAACTCTAACTTTGGGAAATATATCACTTAAAACAACAGAAAGTTATGTTACCAATGATGAAAGAAGATGCCCTTTTGTTTGTTTCACTGAAGTGAATTTTCTATGTAACAGAAGTTTTTCATGGTATCCCTGACAAACCCATGACAAACAGCCAAGACTAAACCTAGTGGGGGAAAGGAAGAAGAGAAAAATTCCATGTGGCAAAATAGAATAAACTCTTCTCTTACTTCCAGTGCCTACCAAGAGATATGATCTTATCCATCAGAAGATAGTTCTGGATTAGAAGGCAAAAATACCTCAGTTCTGACAAAGTGGCTTAACTTTCCCAGACCTGCATTTCCTAATCAGTAAAATAGGGTTTAACAAATTTTGCCCTGCCTTACTTATGGGTTGTTGAAATTATCAAAATAGCTAATATATGTGAAAAAGAAGATGCTAAGGCTATATACACATAAAGCATTTCTATGACATGATTTCAGAGGAACAGGAAGGGTCTCTGGCCTTCCCCAAATTCTCTTCACCTATGGCACAAGTGGCAAACACAAGGCCTATGGGCTGAATCCAGCCCTCCACCTTGTTTTATCTGGCCTGGCACCTTGTTTCTACCTGGCGGCAGCACCAAGCTCCTTGCCCCTAGTTAAGGAGTAACATTTATACAACCCTAATATTATATTTGGCCCTTTAAAGGCAATCACAAGGCTGATGTGGCCCCCAGTGAAAATGAGTTTGACAACCCTGACATATGGGTTAAAAACAAAATTCAAATTATTTGTTTGCAATAGGGGAACTAAATATGTGGCCCCCAGTGAAAATGAGTTTGACAACCCTGACATATGGGTTAAAAACAAAATTCAAATTATTTGTTTGCAATAGGGGAACTAAATATTTATTTAACATGAACCATGTGACAGCTTCTGAGCTGGAATTTTTTTTTTATTGTTTAGTTACAGTTGTCCCATTTTTTCCCCATTGATCCACCCTACCCCAACCCCCCTTAGTCAATCCCCACCTCATTTTCCATGTCCATAGGTCCTTTGTACATGTTCCTTGACTTGCTGGGCTGGGAATTTTAACAGAACTTAATTAATCCTTAGTGTTTGGTGTGTATTATTATTCTCACTTAACAGGGGTTTAGCCTGATACTCAAAGTGATAATTTTCCCAATGTCATAAACCTAGCAAGTGTTAGAGGCAAGACCAAAATTTAGGTGTGAATCTTAAATTAATCTCCTTAATTATGAAACCATTCTGCTTTATAAAGCTGTTATACATGTATGGTACATTATTATTTTCCCTGGGAGAAATACCAGAATCTCAATCACTCATTTGTCAGACAGCTGAGTGTGAATGAATTTGTCAACTTTTTTTCTCAGACCAGATTTAGATTGGGGTTAAAGGATGAAAGCAGAGGGCACTCTATACTACATAAGGAGGAAGTGGCATTAAAAATAGATGTAGCAGAAAGAGCAAGGGCATTGGAATCAGTCAGTATTAGCTTTGAACTCGAGCCATATTACACTGCTAATTGACTCTAGGAAAGGTACTTAGCTCATTTCTTTTTTAAAAAGAATTAAAAACATGTATTCTTTTTTCTTGCAAATAATAAGAAAATTATTGCAAGGAAAGTTAATCCTTCTTGCTGAAAATCTCTCTCTCTCTCTCTCTCTCCTCTTTCTCTTTATTGTTGTTCAAATACAGCATTAAATAAGAATAAATTGAAGAATTTTAAGGATTTAGGTGATGCTTTTGAATTCTACATCTGATGTTTTTTTTATGTCCAACCCTCTATGTCCTTTGAGCATCTCTCCCTTCCACCACTACGTGATCCTGGTGGGGTTGTTAATCATGATGCCTGCCCCTAACACTGGCTACAGTGGTAATGGCATCATATAGGATGGGCCTCTAGTAGTATCTTATCCCTTGTCAACAATGGGCTAGAAACAGGTAATAGCTCTAATCAGGGCCAACTATATACATTCTCTGGATTGGCTTTTGGGTGCTGGGGTGTATTTAAACTTTTTTTATATTTGAATTTCTAAAGTGGGAGAATTTTAAAATTATTTTTTATTGTTGTTCAGTTATAGTTGTCCTGCCTTTCCCCATTGCTGACCTCTACCCCATCCCCAACCCACTCCCACAGTCAATACCCCCCATTGTCCTTGGCCATGAGTCCTCTATTTGTGTTCCTTTTCTTGTCCCTCTACCTTCTTTCCTCTGGTATCCCCTGCTCCCTCTCCTCAGAACCTAATCAGCAAAACAAACACATGAGCAAAATAGAACCAGAGACTTGGAAATAAAGAATGAACTGACAGCAAACTGGGAGCATTTTAACTTGGGGCTGTATACAGTCATCTTCCCTTACATATGAAAGAAGTCTTTCTGCAGGACAGACCCAATACACAGTGGAAGCTGTTCAATTCACCTGTGCCTGAAGCACGTTTCCTGTTAAACTTCCCCATTTGTAAGTTTTTTTTTTTGCTTAAAGAGTTCGAATTGTTTTTCTCTCATACGCTTCTGAAAGAATCTTGACTTGTGCTGTTATAGTCATGTGTGAGTGTGTATCTGTATTTATAATTTCTCTATAGCACATATTTCATGATTAATGCTGAATAAATATAATGGAGGAACTAGTTTGAAAAATATAAATGGATTTTCTTATTTGAATTTTGTGGTACATGAATGATTTTTTTAGCTTAAGACATCCATCCATTGCTAAGGAAATAAGCTTGAGAATAAAATATAAAAGAAAACATTAACCTTCAGCTTTTGACATTTAAAACAGAATTCTATACCAGAAATACAACTTGAAAGCTAGACATTGTTGAGAGAGGATTTTTTAAAAGTTCCTAAATCTCCTCTTGTAGCATATTAACAGCCAAGCTTGAACAGACAGAGAGTATAAGGGGGAAAGTTTTTCTTTCTAGGTCTTCACTGTAAGAAAAAGTAAGAGAAGTAGGACAGGCCATACACATGTCCTAATTTATTCTCTTCACTGTGCAATGGGTCCTGGGCCAATAAGGCATGCTTCAGCATACTTTAGTAGGTAGAAAATATAGTAAAGACAGAAATTTAATTTCTTGGTTCTTTGTGGTGGAGACACTGAGTTTAGAGTTACTACGTATGCAATGAGGCTCTTTGTTGCAGAGCAGAAGTGTGCAATATACTACATGGGCCAGAGAGGTGGTTGAAGGTCATGGAAGATATTTAGAAGAGTCTATAGCCTAGCAGGCACTACATGGAGCATTATTCATACTACATGTGTCAAAAACTCTTGCTTTCAGAGTGTAGTAGATGCTGTGATTTGGCCCACAACTCACCTTGGCTCTCCAGTAAACTGATAGTGTGGTAGAAAAATCCTGTTAAAGTTTCTGTATCTTGTAATCCTGTTAAGTTCCTTTGCTTTGTAGTCTTAGCAAATTCCATCCCTCATGGCCTGTGTCTTTGTTCCCCAAGTATGGCAGATAAGAGGGATGGCCTCGACTTCCACACGTAGCCCTGCAACTTTTGCCCCTACTCTCTGCCTCCTCGCCTTGCTCTTTGTCTCCCATATAAGGTAGTTAGAACTAACTTCTGCATTTAGCTTCTGTAACCTTGCTTTGCCACGTAGGCAGGAGGTCCGAGGCTATTTAAACCCCGGAGAGTTAGCGTTCGGCACTCAGAATTTGGAGTCTCTCCTCTGAGCCCGTTCACATAATAAAGGATCGTGCTCTGCCATCTCTCCCGCATGTGAGTTATTTTCTGCAACAATAGTAGATGCTGGAAGAAGCAAATAGTAAAATGACTGGCACTTTCAGGAACAAGGAAAGTTGAAATTTTATTTTTAAAGGGACTTAAGAGTGTATAGAATTGAAGGCAAAAATATTATCAGTCAATATAACATCTCAAGATTTCCACTAGTGTTTCTTGTGTGACCTTATTGAGTATCCTTGGTTCATAGGGTCTGCAATATGGACTTAATTGGAAGCTTAGATGATTTTAGAGGTCTCTTTCTTCTAACATCCTATGGCCCTATGTTACAAAGTTTCTAGGGACAAAACTAAAAGTTTTATTTGAAGGATACTGACTCTTCTGCCCAGAGATGGATTGCTCTTAATCTAATGAGTGAAAAGATCTAGAGGTTTCATAACCAGAGGTTTGAGGGTCTTGGTGTGTTGTGAAAGCATTCCACTTTAAGGTCCTGACTCCCAGAACTTGTGAGTATACTAAGCCCTATGGGGGAGGGTAACTCTGCAAATGGAATCTTCTACTTGGAAGAATCATCCTGCTCTACTTGGTTCCCATTTCATTTTTAGATAGCTGCAGCTATTTGAAAGTTATTTCTCTTACTGAGTTGAATTCTGTTTGCTTTTGCAATCATACCAATAGTCTTATTTTGTCCTCTGGAGCTACCCAAACTGTGTAATTTATTAAAAATGATAACCTTGCCAAAGTTTGAAGGTGCTACTAATGGTTTCCCACTAAGTCTTCTCCTGCCTAAATATCTTTAGCTTCCTCAACCAGTCCTCAGAGGCTAAGTATCCAAGT
Source organism: Tonatia bakeri (assembly GCA_004024845.1). Classification (NCBI taxonomy): domain Eukaryota; kingdom Metazoa; phylum Chordata; class Mammalia; order Chiroptera; family Phyllostomidae; genus Tonatia; species Tonatia bakeri. The sequence goes on from PVIA01005881.1 coordinate 44,521, forward strand.
CTCCTAATCATATTGATTGCTCCTTTCTGGACACACTATAACTTTTAGTTTCTTGTTACATATAATGCCCACCATTGAACACAGATACATCAGGTATGAACTGCCAGATGCAATGAGATTATCATCTCCTGTCACTTCAATACTAGTTGTCTGTTAAAGTAATTTTGGTAGCCAAAACAAGCTAATTCTTGAGTTAGTAGCAGTTGGCAATGACTTTTCAGTTAATGATACAGCATTGTAAGCCTAGAGGTGGAGAATGATGGTTGGGGCTGAGGGACACATTTGACTTCATTCTGTATTTGGTTTTTATATGGCAGTATACTCCCAGTTTTAAAAAGAGCTATTATTTTCTCACAATGTGGAAGGATTTGCATACAAAATCACACTCACATGAAGATTTTTTATTTCATTTTTTAATTTTTTAAAGTTTTTTAAAATTGTTGTTCAAGTACAGTTGTCTCCATTCCCCCCCAACACTCTCCTACCCCATCCATTCCCACCTCCCACCCTCAACCCAACCCCCCTTTGGCTTTGTACACGTGTCCTTTATACATGTTCCTTGATGACCTGTAGGTTTCTCATATATGGCCTTTATTATGTTGAGGTATGCTCCCTCTTTTCCCACTTTGCTGAGTGTTCTTATCATAAATGGGTGGTGCACATTATCAAATGCTTATTCTGCATCTGTTGGTATGATCATGCAATTTTTGTCTTTCCTTTTGTGTGATGTTTTATATTTATTGATATGTGAATATTGTACCATCCTTGCATCCCTGGGATGAATCCCACTTGATCATTGTGTATGGTCTCTTTAACATATTGCTGGATGCGGTTTGCCAATATTTTGTTGAGCACTTTAGTGTCTATGTTCATCAGTGATATTGGTCTGTAGGTTTCTTTATTTGTTGTGTCATCTGATTTTGGGATTAGGATGATGGTGGCTTCATAAAAAGGGTTTGGGAGTCATATGTAGATTTTTCATTTGCTCAACACTCCCTTCTTTGACTTTCAGGTTTAATGAAAGCTAACTGGGAAATATATTTATGTCCAATTAACTTTCTTGCTCTGGGATTACTACATTTGTCCAGATTTCCACAAATACAAGGAGGTCTGTCTATACTTTTGCTTCAGTCTTAGTACTCTGGGTTATATTCCCCCTTTACCATGAACACAAGTTCTGCTGCTATGCAAATTGAGAAGGACTAAAATTTTCTTATACAGAGCAAGGAGCATTATATATGGCACTTGTGAATCTGGAGAAAGTAGTGAAATGCAGACAGATTAGTATCCAAAGAACTGTGAATCCTCACAGGACTTCACCAACTAGTCAATTTGAGTTGATTATTGCCCTTAAACTTCCAGCTCTCATTAGAATGCTCACAGTATGACATATTTAATCAACACTATTTCATGACCACACAATTTTTTCTCTTTGTCTGAACTAATCTAGTCAGAGACTCCCTGAAAATGCAAAGCATTAAGTTTATCAAAGTGCTAATTATTTTGAGTGAATCCTGACTTGTTTTGGTGTAAAATGACTTGAGTGTATTGGATTTACTGTTCATTTAATGAGTGCTATAGATGTTAATACATTAGTGTAAATCTGGTACAGGTAGTAATTTTATTTCTAATGAGATTCCCCACTAGCATCCTATTATGAAAAGTAGGATATTGTTTGGTGGGTACAGAATATACCTGTCTAATCAGACCCGAGAAACATCTAGTTGTACATCACAATGATATTAGGACCCCTTGACTTCTCCAGGACTTGGTTTACATGTCTACAAAACAAGCATGTTCAACAAAGGCCTTTGCAGCACTACACCTTTTAGGAATTTATTAGCCATTTTAGGAAATACATCATCTTTAGGACATGTGCTTTTTAGTGGACAAGAATTTACATGAGCCATCTGTGTTATGATCTGCACCCTGTACCAAAATCATGACTCCACAATCCCTAGCCTAAATACCAAGTCGCTCCTGTACCTAAATGTCTTGCTAGTGAGGCACTGACTGTCCATTGTTCTGGACTATTTTTCAAGGGTATTTGTATAAGGAAAAGCCTTTTAGTACACAAATAGTGTCTCTGGAGCAAAGAGCAGGCATGCTCATTGTCCATTATATGAGAGTGTACTCCCAAAACCTGGAATTTATTTTGAAAAAATTGTGTATTTATTCTTACATGTTTATGTATTCATTTAGTTTTTATCATTTTTATTGTTACTCTATTACAGTTGTTCCACTTTTTGCCCTTTACCCTCCTCCACCCAGCCGAGCCCCCACTCCCACAGTCCATCCCACACACTGTTGTTCATGTCCATGGGTCACTCATCCATGTTCTTTGACTAGTCTCTTCTCCTTCTTTCCACCATTATCCCCCTCCCTTCTAGTCACTGTCTAACTTCAGTCACCCTCAAAGTACTCTCCATCTGATGCAATACATGGGTTGAGACTTGTTTTCTCACTGCTCAAAACAATTTTTGAACTCATCGATTTTGATGCCTTTCAGTACTTCTGTTTTTTGTTTCACCTGCCACATTGGCAAAACATTTCCCTTTGATGACTTTTTTTTAATCTGGGGAAACAAAAAAAAAGTTTCTTAGAGCAAGATAGGGTGAATGGTGAGGATAGGGCATGGGGTTCATGCTATTATTGATCAAAAACTGCTGAACACTCAGCCCTAGCTGTTGTGGCTCAGTGGATTGAGAGCCAGCCTGCAAACCAAAGGGTGACTGGTTTGATTCCCAGTCAGGCAGCATGCCTGGGTTGTGGGCCAGGTTTTCCCATGGGGGGCATGTGAGAGGCAACCGCACATTGATGTTTCTCTCCCTCTCTTTCTTCCTCCCTTCCCCTCTCTCTGAAAATAAATAAATAAAATCTTAAAAAAAACTGGTGAATGCTCAGCACGGTGTGGGTAGGTGCACTCATAAATTAAAAATCATGGAGTGTGCAAATGTGTGTGTCTTCAAAAAAAATTCAGTGAAGCTCAACACAGACTCTCACAATAATGCCAGCTGGTACACTGATATAGATGGGTTCCTACAACACTCTCCTAGCTCAGAAAGTCTGCACTACAAGGGGCCCACCCTCCAGAAGATAATTCCAGTTTTGGGGGTGTTCCCTCTTGTAAAGTGTCTATGAACTCGAGTTGCCTAAGCTCAGGATTCCTCTCATGTAATGTAACCTACTTCATATACAGGTGTCATTTAGTCCTTTTCACATTGTTCTGTGGAAACTGAGACTGCAGAGCCAATTAAAAAATGCTGATACTGTTACTACTGCTATTACTATGAGCAGTAAGTTGTTTTTCATCTCTAATACAGGAATATTGTATTTTCTACCATTGTATGTAAAAATGTGGCAGGTTAACTTGCTAGCTTGTAAGTAGAGTAAAATCTCAGATCTTTCACAGTTCTTGACAACAGTCTAGTCCACATTCACTTTCTTCTTAATGTCATTAGCACCTAGCCTCTGAACAATCCAAAACACATTTTGTCTTTTATCTAATTGTTTTATATATTAACCTTATCTCCTAAGTTGTAAGCACTTGAGATGAGGTATCAAGCCTATATTTTTTCTGTGTATCCTATAGCAGGTGACACAAAGATGGGTACTTTGCTGGGGCTCAATATATGTTGTTTTTTAATTGATTTTTGCCATATGCATGTCAGCTGAGCCAAAATACTCCATACCTTTTATCACTGAACTTCTTGGCTTGAGTGTCTTATTAAAGATGAAAACTATAGACTTACTACTCTAGAAATAGAAAAGCTCTAATGAGAGAAGGAGTACCTGTTTGTTTTTCAGGCATCTAGGATGCAAACATTGGCCTTTCTTAATCAATTGGAGATCATTTGACTAAGGGGCCAATTGGAAAACTGTTCTGAGCCCCAGATTTCCAAAGATATCAGGGACACTTTGTTGTGTTGAGCTGCTAATAATTATATTGTTCTGACTATTTAAGAACTAGAATATAGCCTCTGTGTTTTTGTAGAATTCAAGAGCCTCAGAATGACATCTACATCAGTCTGCTGCCTTCAGCATCAATGAGAACTCATTTGACTTTTGATACAAATCCCAGAGGAGGATTTGACTTCCTATGAATGCATTCCATATAGCCATACACTTACTGCTTGTATTATTGTAAGTATCCAATTAATGGCCTATTACACCAGAAAGAAAAATGTCTATATATGTATTTTTATGTGGCTCATCATTGTTTTTAATAGTCTAGATTATTCCATTAGTGTAACTTTAGTTTTTTCTAAGGGAATATGGAGATACAACAGACTTTCTGTCATTAGTGCTAAAACATTAGGACTCAGGGCTCTCTCTTATGCTATGGCCCTGAGGATGCATTCTTTACTCCCATAATACATTTTGTATTCTCTCTCTCTCTCTCTCTCTCTCTCTCTCTCTCTCATTAGGACTGCAACATATTCTCAATTCAATTTTCCTGAGTACAACTGAAATTACTTTATAGCTGTGACATGGTTATCATTTTCTAAATTTAGCTTTGCATATCTTGCATTGTCTAACTTTAGGTTTGTAAATTCAGGTTGATCCCACTTAGAAATAGTTCTTGGTATTTAAATTTGGGTATGCTGCCACCAAGTGGTTGCCAGTTTTTTTTTTTTTTTTTTTTTTTTTTTTTTTTTTTTTTTTGATTCACAAGGCCTCATGATTCAAACTGCAAGGTGCCTTGTTTTGCTGTTGTTAGTGTTGCATATATTAGGGTTGGGGGTAGTGTGATGCATGTGAATAGGTGAAGTATCAGGTATCAGAAGGAGTTTTGAGGTAAATTATTATGAGGCAGCAAGAAGAACAAAGAATGGGTCATACCTTGAGGGGAGAAGAGGAAAGGCAGTCTGAATTTCAAAGAATGAGATCAGGGACAGAGGAGATGTGGGGTAATGGGGACAGGGAAATACTGGGACAAAAAGGAAAATGACCCAGAGTTAAGTGAACTTGATCACTGTACCAGTTTTCATCCTTTGTTCCTCATTTTTCTGTGGTTCCTGTACTTGTTGGGAAGTTTGAATAGTGAGATAGATGTAAAACCTTTATCTAAAGCAGGAGAACAGGATTGTGTTTTGTACATCTTTGTATCTCCCACAGTGTCTAGCATAGTGCTGGGCACATAGTTGGTCCTTAATAGGTCTATCGACTGAATGATTCAATCTTGCAGGAGTTGAAACAATATGTAATAGAGGTGAGGGATACTGGTTTGAGGCATAGGGGCAGATACTGACTAGCAAGAGTTAATGATGTTCTGCCTCTATCATTAAGCTGAGGCACTTTACAATGGTAGCTGGCTCCTATGATCAATCTTCCAAATTATAACCTACATACCTTATTAATTCTTCTTCTTCTTCCTCCTTTCTTCTTTTTCTTTTAAAATCTCAGATCCAATACTCTTGAAGTTTGTCATACCTCTGAACCACTCTGGCTGTTTGGAAACAGATGACTTATGAAAGGTTTCAATTGGAGGATATGAGACCTAGGGCTTCTTTCATTCATAAGCTATGTAGGAAATGATTGGATAGGGCTTTTAAAAATGCATATGAAGAGGAAACTGAGGATTATTTCAAGTAGTATGTTTGTTGGAATGCACACTCTGATCATACATAGTTTTTCTCCAGAAAGGGCTTTACTCATGCATAATAATACATGTACTGTGTTATTTTTGACCCTGACTAGCATATCATCACATAATTGACTTATAATGATATAGATGCCTGGATTTCACCTGTTACCCAAATATGTTAATCCATGAAACTCTGATCAAATCCTCCTTAGTGTGTCCCTTAACGTGGAAATTAAATCCTTAAGGACAATAGTTTTAGTGAGCAGCTATAATGACCTCTATAGCACCATAAACTTCCACATCTCTAACACAGAATTCCCCAACCAGGGATCCATGTAGATTAGTATATCATAGTGGATAACAGCATGGGATTTGGAGTCAGGCATACCTGGGCTCAAATTTTACTTCTGCTTTATGGGAACTATTTAATATCAGGCAAATCACTTAAGCTCTCTGTGCCTTGGGTTCCTAACCTGTAAAATGGGGTAAAATTAACTATCTTACATGGTTGTTATGAAGGTTAAAGTAAATGACAAGATACATGTAGTATGCTTAATACAGTGCTTAGCATATTGTAAGTGTATAATTGCTGGTAGCTATTATATATGTTTCTTTCTACTATCAATAGAACACAAACATTAGGAAGCTACAGCCTTGGATGGGGTCTTGTCTTGCTCACCACTACATCCTTGCCTTAAGCTTCTGAGGCTTGTGCAGTATCTGGACATAGATATTTAGGCTAGGTCCTGCCACACAGAGTGAAAAACAAGTGGGAACTTGTAAGCTAAGTAAGAAGTCATTTTGAGTCACTATTGCTCTAATTTCTTTAGACATTTCTGAAGAACAATTGGATTCCCTTCAGTTTTAATTTACCTCCCTTCCCAGATAAATTTTCCAAATGTCCACTTCCTATTTCCTTGATTAAGGCCAGAGTTGAAGAAACCTAGTCTTCAATCTCCAACCTGCTTGAAAGCACCATTTGGGTTCAAGAACAAATTGTACTGGAAAACAACAGAAGCACTGCAATGAATTGTCATGAAATAGGTTTGAAATGCAAGCACAAGGCAGAGCATGATCATAATTGGCAGTAGAGTTGGTCAGGTAAGAGGCCAATTCCAAATGTAGCACTGTAGAACTTTTGTAACAATGTACTCCCTGCCCCCAGTCACTACCTTCTGTCAACATAACAGCCTTTGGAAGATGATGATCATTGAGTAAAGATAACACTGAGTTATTTTACATTTATTTAAATTATCTAATCTATAAACTATGTGTATAACAGAAAATGTCTGTACCATGGTACAATTTAAAATGTTCCTTGTGGTAGGGTGAGTAACTGTACCCCAAATATTTTCATGTCCTAAATCCTGGAAACTGTGAATGTTACCTCATATGCAAAACAGACTTTGCAGATATGATTAAGTTGATGATCTTGATATGGGAAGATTATCCTGATTATCTGAGTGGGTCCAATGTACTCACAAGGGCCCTAATGAGAGGGACTCAGGACGAGGCAAAGGAGAAGGAGATGTGATGACAGAAGCAGAGATTGGAATAAATCACTTTGAATAGGGAGGAATGAGCCAAAAGCCAAGGAATACAGGCAGCTACTAGAAAATGGCCAAGGCAAATAAATGGATTTTCCCCTCAGAGCGTTCATAGGAAACCAGTTCTGCCTAAACTATTAATTTAGCCCATCGAGACCCATTTCAGACTTTTGACCTCCAGAACCATAAGAGAATACATTTGCATAGCTTTAAACAAGCCCCCCAGGTCTCCCAGATATACTGGAAAGTCAGAAGTTCCAAATATTAAACTTACTGCTTTGGGAGATATCACTAAATGACACAATGGTTAAAAACTTCCACTAAAATGCAAAGGAAAAGTCAATTAGGCAACATTCTGTCCATCATGTCCTAAACTGACTGGCTGAAAGAGAGCATAGAAGGAGATCTAAGATGCAGAGATTTTTGGGCCTTGGGCATTGTGAGAGGGTAGACTTGATGGGTGGGAATTCTGTGGCTGGATGCAGCAAGTGATACCTGGGATGAGAGAATGCGAAAAGGGAAGAAAGAAAACCTAAAAACTAAATTCCATTTATTATATTTTGTCCTGGGGCCAACCACTGAAAAACTTAACATTTGGGATGTGAACATAATCTTTGTGACTAATCCAGATTCTAGCCTGTTCCATAGAGCTCCTGGTGAGTTTAAAGAGAAAAAAAAATTTTTGTGCTTGCCTACTGCTACAAACTCTCTGACTTTTGGACTAACTACTCTTTGGTTTGCCTCTGCTGATTTTGATCTCTTTCTGGTACTGTGACATTCTGATACTTCTATTGCCTATTATAGAGTCTTGGTGTCCTCTAACTTCAGCTCTTTGGTCTGGGTCTTCCAGACATTTTTCTATTATTTCTCAGAGCCTTGAGTTTCTTTCTCCCAAGATTTCTTTGCCATAACCTATAAATTCTTGCCAGCAATCTCTAGCACCAAAACCACCACCAGACCCTAATCAGGAGACTGCCCAGATTCTCACGAGATGACTTTTTCTGGGAGAGAACCCTGCTCCCCACTGCTATGCCCCTAAAATATTTCAGTCTTTATAAAAAGAAGTAGCAGATTTGCAGATGAAGTATCTTAAATTAAAAAAACAAAAACAAAAACCTGTCCTCTGTGCCTGCAACCAACATATTTGGTTACCTGCCTTCCATCTCTCTGATCTCACTCCCAGAGAACTTCAACAAAAGTCCATAACAAGTGGGAACTTGTAAGCTAAGTAAGAAGTCATTCTGAGTCATCACTGAACACATTAGTAGCTTCACCCCTACCTCTACCCCACCTACTGCCATTTTCACTTGCAATTTGGTTACTTAAATACAAGGAGCATGGACCTTATCAGTCGGGCCTTCACCTATAAATTCAGAGATGCATACCTGACCTGTACAGAAAATACAGCCTTCCAGCAATCCAGGAATGAGCAACATCTGGTTTTTCAGGGCTATTGCCTCAGAGTTAATACAGTGATGTCACCCAAGTGATATCTGTAACCTAGGATACATAATATGGTCACTTATTAAACTACTGGGAAGCCTCAGACAAATCTATTCAAATGTGAGTGTTAACTTCCCAGGAACTGGACAAGGGAGCTCAAGTGTTGTAAAGGAGCACCTATGACTTCTTTACCAGACCTAAGCTATATAATCACAAGAGCCCCAATATATACAATAACCTACATCCAATTCTCAGATAGTGAATCCTGATGTAGTCTGAATCTTACCATTGAATGGTATTCTAGCACTTCAACAATGCCTGCTAGTACAATCAGGGATCCGGTGGTGGTGGAACAAGCCAGATTGGAATAGATAAGACTTGGGAACTCAGCCCTGGCTGGTGTGGCTCAGTGGATTGAGCGCCAGCCTGTGAACCAAAAGGTTGCCTGTTTGATTCCCAGCCAGGACACATGCCTGGGTTGCAGAGCAAGTCCCCAGTTGGGGGTGCACAAGAGGCAACCACACATTGATGTTTCCCTTTCTTTTTCCTTCCCTTCCTCTCTCTCTAAAAATAAATAAATAAAACTTTTAAAAAATTAAAAAAAATTCTATCCACTCTTAAGTTTCAGCTCAAAGAGAAAAAAACTAAAAAAAATTATAAAGACTTGGGAATTCAGGAGGGATTACTGGATCAGGAAAAAGCTGGGGCTGGAACAAGCATGTGATTCCAGAGTTTAATGATTTGATTATTGTAAGCTTCAGAACATGATGGTTGGAGTCCAATCAGGGTAGGTATATACTTTTTTTAACCAAAGTCACCCCAATAAATTCAATAAAAATTAAAAAATAAAAATAAAACAAACAAAAAGAAATTAGACTGCGGAGGGCTAAGAGTATGTAAGGTGTGAGTATAAGTATCCACAATGACAAATTAAATAAAATATTAGGTTACTGAACAAGCAGAAATGACCAATGGTCATCAAGGTAGTTGGCAATTGGCAGAGTCCAGATTAGCTGGGGCAGGCAGGGGGTTGGGGGTTCAATTATCAAAGGATCATGATATTGGTATTAGGGATTCAAATCCAGATTCAGATAGGGAAACAGATTTTGCATAGGAAATCTAGTCTGATTACTGGGATACCAGGCAAGGATTCACAGGGGAGGAAAGACATGGGAGGGCTCTGGTTATAAAGGTGTCTATATTCCATCAGTAGGAAAGTGTGACTTGGTATTGAGTTGTTGAATTATTTCAGTCTTATCCAAACTTCCCCTAACTAGTGACCCCCTGCAGGCTGTTGTCCACAATATAGCCAGAGTAAACTTTTGAACATATTATTAAGCTGATCTTAATGTTTCTAATTGCTCTTAGGGTAGACTAGACTCTACCAATCTCTGCAAGGCTCTCCATGGTTAGGCTCCTTGATGTGGATCCTGGCCAGCAGGATCTGTGTGTTGTGGCCATGAGAGACAAATACACACAGACTGCAGAAGTCCTGTGGAGAAAAAGGGATGGAATGACCACTTCTCTAAGAGAGAGAGAGAGGGAGAGAGAGAGAGGGAGAGAGAGAGAGGGAGAGAGAGAGAGGGAGAGAGAGAGAGGGAGAGAGAGAGAGGGAGAGAGAGAGAGAGGGGGAGAGAGAGAGAGGGAGAGAGAGAGAGAGAGCCTGGCTCCTGCCTGGAAAGGCTTTTATTGCTTTTCTGGGTACATTACTTTGAGGATGGTTCTCATTTACTATGCACAGGTTCACTGCAAGTGATTGCCTTTTACAGATAACAAAGGAAAGAATGTTTCTAATTACTTCAAGGGGAAGGATGTTGCAGACCAAGGGGAAAAGTGGTTGAACCCGTTACACTACATACTTGGGAAGTTTAGCACAGACTTTAGGAAGTTACAGTGAGCACTTGCTGCCTCGATTCAGGGTGGGGAGTTTTAGCAAAAGCAAATCTCATAGTGGCCTAGGTACAATGCAGGCCTGATTCCTCATGGGAAAACCTATCTGTGGGTGTGGTCCTGTGTGCCGGACCTTGTTTTCCACTGGTTTTCCACGTGGGAGCTGGGCTACATTCCCACACCATGTGGAATGTCTCCCTATAGCTCCTGCCCACCACTTTGGCCTTATCTTCCACCATTTCCCTTTACACAATGGGTTTCTTAAGATCCTCAGACCCCTCCTGTGTCAGAGCTCTTGCATGTGGTAATCCCTTCTGCTTGAAGTATATATACTACCTCTCTCTTCATCCTTCCATTCTCAACTTAAATGCCATTACCTTCTCTGATTTGTTTGTCTAAAGTAATATCCCCTTGTTCTTTATAATAGATCTGTTACAGGGTGCAGCCAAGAGGGGGGACCCCAAATGGACATTTAAAATGGGGTCCAGAACTCAAGGTGTTCAGAAAATATTAGGATGTCATCACTGCTCCCGCCCCAAGTGTGGGTTGGGGAAAGGGACAAATGGAGTAGGCCCATTAAGAGATGTTTCCCATAGCAACAGCCTTGCAGCTAATCTCTGGCGTGGTCATTTAACATACCTATAGCCTTTGGCTGGTCACTTGAATATGCTAAATAGCTATGGCCATGCTCCGGGACAGGGGGATGGAAAGGGACCCCTCCATATATAACCTGGGGGCAGGTCCCCGGAGTTACAGTGCCTGCGTGGGAACTTAGAGATGATTGGCTCCATACCATGGGACCACACCTGCTCTCACCCACAATGGTGGCCAGAAAGGCTAGAAAGAATGAGAGATTAAGGGCAGGTGCAGCCGAGTGTGGGAGGAGTCGGAAATGGGGCTACAGAGGAAGATTGGCACAGGGGTTTAAAAACCCAGACACGGCAGCCATAGAGGAGAGAACTAGGCAGCTTTTGGCAGAGTAGTGGGCTCCTGCAGCCCTGTGAGAGAGAATTCACCATGCGGATTTAGCAGAAAATCACCACTCGGTCAAAGCCGAGTGGTGGCCCCCTCTCCCTGCAGCTTTGTGGAGAGAACCACGCAGTTTTACCAGAGTGCAGAACCCCGCAGCTCTGGATGGAGAGGACCACGTGGCTTTAGGGTGCTCCTTTTGGCCACTCAGCCTGGGAAGCAAGAGAGACTTTTCCTGGAAGAAGGGTAAACGAACTCTTACCAGTAGGCCATGAGAAGATGTTGCATGGCTTTGGATTAATTGGAGATCCTGCCTGGACTGCAACACAGCTGATGGTGCTGGGAACTGAGAAAGGTCTCCCAGCCAACAAGGATTACTGGGAATAACCAGACACTGCCTGAGCCATGGACTTCTATTTCCTTTCCTGAGATACGGTACCCCAGACTGGGCAAAGGGGAAGGACTGTATATGTTTGTGGGTGTTTTAAGGGACTTTAAGATTTTTGATAAGGACATTAGGTCACTACTTTAAGTTCGTATAGCACTAAATAAACATTTCCTTTCCTTTTCACAAATCTCTAGCATTAAGAGACATCTTTCCTATAGGCGGCAGACATGATGGACCTGGGTCTCTTTCAGTAATAGTATATCGTTTCAGGCCCCAGTGCGCACCCCCCTATTTGTTCTGTAACAGTTCCACTCATTACCATCACTTACAAGCCACACCCACTAACATTGCTTGCTGTGAGCAGTGAGTCCACTATCTCCCATGTATCACTTCCACCAGGCTTTATATCCTCAACATGCCACCACAATTACCCATTGTCATGCCTACCACCATGCCTACCTCCATTAGCCACACCCTCTAGCCCCACCCACTACCACCAACCTCATCTACCTTTCTATAACCCATGCCCCTCTTTGCCCCATCTCTCTATACTTCTTGTCAGACTCACTCAGAAGCCCAACAAACCACCATCAACCACATCATCCCTTGCCCATCCACCAGCTCCAAATAGTAGCAGCCCTACCCTATTGACACTACTAATGAAGAAGGTTCCTCCTACTTACAGTCAGGTATCAGCCTGCTTCAGCAATGTCTTCCCTGATCATTCAGTCTGGATTATATTTCCCTGTTTTGTGTAGCACCCTTCCTTCCTTCTTTATAGTGCTAACCACAAGGTAATTATTCAGTATTGTGTGTGATTATGTTTAATGGTTGTCCCCTCATTTGGTCTACATCTATCTTGTTCACTACCCTTTTCCCTGTACCTAGGTGCACAGACCTCAACATATATTTGCCGAATCTTGTTGTATCAGGTGTTACAGATGAAAAAACCTAGACTCAACAGAGATCCAAGGTGACGGCAAAGTAGGTGGAAACTACACTAACCTCCTCCCAGGACCAAACTTGAATTACAATTCATTATAGAAAAACTATCCTGAATGACCAACTGAGAATAGTTGAAGAGAAGCCTTATTATAACCAAGGACTTATGGAAGAAACCACACCACCACAAGACTGATAGGAAATGTAGAGGTGCTAGAAGGCTGGCTAGGCTCCCATGAGCCACAGCTAAAGTCCCAGAGGGGTATTTCAGCAGCTGGGGATATTTCATCCCCAAGCTGGGCTTCCCAGCCTTAGAGCACAAGAACCAGGAGAGGAGTCCAAATAACATCTAGCTGTGAAAAGCAGCAGGGTTGCTGTCTGCCAGGGAGAGATGGCTGGACATGCAGAGAGCCTCTTAAAGGGACAACATACAAAACTCCATTTGAAGCCACTTACCTTGGGCTATTGCAGAAGGAGGCCAGAGTGGACTAGAGACACTTGAAGAGAGTCTGGGGCTGGTGGTTCTGGGAAGAGAGCTGAAGGGTCAGCCACCAAGATCCCTGGGCTGATTCATTCCTGATACTACAGAAGCCATCTCTCTTGGGCAGAGTACTCCACTCCATGTGGCATCAGCCTGGGGGGAAATAATGGCACCACCTGCAGGAATCTCTTTTACTCCAAGCTGTGGAGCTTAAACTGGACTGCTTAGGAATACAGCTGAAGGCTATATCAGTTATTTAGCCTAACAGAAAGCCTGCAGGCAAAGGCAGAACTCGGAGAGCTTTGAGACTTTAGCTCACCCTCCCATGGGCTCAGTGCTGGTAAAAGCCAGCTTTAGTGCATAGCCTTGTTCTTTTTGCACACAGACAGGCCCAGCAGAGGTAACCACAAGCTGTGCCAAACAGGTTGCCCAGGGCCAGTTACAGGCATCATCTGACATAGGACTCCACCAGAGTCTTTGCAGATCTACTTAATACATAGAAACAAGCACAAAGAGACAGCCAAAATGGGAAGACAAAGAAACAGGCCCAAAATGAAAGAGCAAGGAAATTCTCCAGGAAAAGAGCTAAATGAAATGGAGATAAGCAATTTATCAGATATAGTATTTAGAGTAATGATTAGAAATACTCAAGAGCATAAAAAAAGACGTAGAAACCATAAAAATGGACCAGTCAGAAATAAGGAATGCAATATCTGAAGTAAGGAAGTGAATAAATAGTCTGTTTCTTAAAAATATTTTATTTATTTTTAGAAAAGGGAAGAGAGGGAGAGAAGCATCAGTGTGTGGTTACCTCTCACTCGCCCCCTACTGGGGACCTGGCCTACAACCCAGGCACATGCCCTAGACTGGCAATTGAACTGGCGACCCTTTGTTTTGCAAGCTGGCACTCATCCACTGAGCCACACCAGCAAGGGCTGTTTGTGTGTGGGTGTTTTTTTTTTTTTTTTTTTTTTTTTTGCCAGTGTGTCTTTTTATTTTACCAGGTTAGGGAAGTTTTCAGTCATTATTTTTACACATAGGTTCTCTATCCCTTACTCACTTTCTTATTCTTCTGGTATTCCCATGATGTGGATATTATTATGCTTCCTGTTGCCCCAAAGGTTTCTTAAAGTCTCCTCATTTTTTAAATTTCTTTTTTCTTTTTGCTGCTCTGCATGTGTGTGTTTTCTACTCTCTTATCTTCCAAATTGCTGATTTGATCCTTGGCTTCATCTAACCTACTATGTATTCCTTCCAGTGTATTATTTATTTCAGATATTGCATTTGTTATTTTTGACTGGCCTTTCTTTAATGGTTTCTATGTCTTTTTGCATGCTGTTGAGTATCCTTATAATCATTATTCTAAACACTGTATCTGATACATTGCTTGCCTTCATTTCATTTAGTTCTTTTCCTGGAGAATTCCCTTGCTTTTTCATTTGGGGGCATATTTCTTTGTCTTCTTATTTTTGGCTGCCTCTTTATACTTGTTTCTATGTGTTAAGTAGATCTGCAAAAACTCTGATGGAGTCCTATGTCAGATGCTGCCTGTGACTTGCCCTTGGGAACCTGTTTGGAGCTATCCATGATGCATAGCTCATGGCTCCCTCTGCTGGGCTTAGGTGTGTGCAGAAAGAACAAGGCTGTGCACCAAGGCCAGCTTTTGCAAGCATTGAGCCCATGGGAAGGTGAACTAAAGTCTCAAAGCTCTCCGAGTTCTGCCTTTGCCTGCAGGCTTTCTGTTAGGCTAAATAACTGAAATTTTCTTCAGCTGTACTCTTCAGCAGCCGAGTTTAAGCTCCACAGGGTAGGGTGAGAAGGATCTTGAGTGTGGGGCTATTGCTTCCCCCAGGCTGATGCCCCATGGAGGGGAGTGCTGTGCCTGAGAAAGGTGGCTTCTGCAGTATGGGGAATGACTCAGCCCAGTGATACTGACAGCTGACCCTTCATCTCTCTCCAAAGACATACTAACCCCAGACTCTCCTCAAGTGTCTGTGATCCACTCTGCCCTCCCTCTGTCATAGCCCAGGGTATGTGGCTGCAAATGAAATTTTGTGCACTGACCCTTTAAGAGGCTCTCTGTCTTTAGCTGTCTCTCCTTGGCAGACAGCAACCCTGCTGCTTTTAACAGCTGGTTGTTATCTGGGTTCCTTTCCAGCTCTGGTACTGTTGGCTGGAAAACCCAGCTTGAGGTTTAAATCCCACACTTCTCAGGGGGAACTCTCTCCTGGCTGCTGAAATATCCTTCCAGAATTTCACCTGCTGCCTGTGGGAGTCTGGCTAGCTCTCTTGTCCCCCATTCACACTCAGTACCAGTTACACTGTGGTGATTTGGTTTCTTCTGTAAGTCCTTGGTTATAAGGCTTCTCTCCAGCTAGTGTTCAGTTGGCTATTCAGGATGATTTTTCTATAATTAGTTGTAATTCCAGTTTGGTCTTGGAGGTGGTGAGTGTAGCTTCTACCTACTTTGCCCCTATCGTTGATCCTTTACGTTAGTTTTTGAAAGATATAACTAAGCTTTTTGAAAGTAAAAACTGCAGTAGTACAGTGAACATACTGTGAAAAGCTTAATATAAAGGATATTTGTCTTGTCTGGAGAAGAGTTTTTGAGGTGAAATTATTACTTAATTACCTCCTTCTGTCTACCTTCTTCCTTTCAGTTCAGTCATTTCTGTGGAACTGTCTCTGACCCCTATGGTTCCTATTTATAGCTCTCTTATAAAGCTTCTTTATAGAATTTTCAGTATCATTGAAGCAATCTTGTGTTATTTTTGACTGCATTTTTGAGTGTCTGACATATATAAATTATGGTCCCCGTAATGAAACTTCATTATTTTTAGCATATAGACTGTGTTTTTCGTTACCTCTAGTTTCTACCATGGCCTTAAGTATACAGTAGCATGCTGGAATAATGTTTTAACAAATTAACATGTATGCCCTTATAGCTAGCCTTTCCCATATTCAGCAAAGACATTTATCATTTAAGACAAAGGTTATTAGAGTGAAAGAGCAGAAAACAAAGAAAGTTAATTCTTATGCTTTGAGTTTAAAAGCTTATTTAGAGTTTTAAGAAACTGGGCTTTTGAGCTTCAAAAGCTTAAGCCCTGAAAGAACCCAGGACATACTTCATGACATACACATAGATTTGAAAGAATACAGGATTAATCAGAGCCAGTTTTTCTCTCCCTGGACTACATGAAAATTCCATGAGATGTGAGAAGAGTGAGAGTTAGAGCAAAAGTCTTTGATAAGTCCCTTAATAGACGTGCTATAACCTGTCTCTGTGGGCCAAGACCTAAGTTGAAGAAATAATATAATCCTGAGATGGGGTGAACAGAGAAATCTGAGCAGAGAAAACTGTGCCTTGCTTCTATCCACACAGGGGGAGGCAGCAAGTGCTAAAGAGTTCCCCTGAACTCAGCTTGGCACCAGGGCAGTAGAGAGTTGGCTGCATGTATTATCTCAGAAGACAGGGCTTGAGACAGCTTTATAATTCCTTGCATTCTGGTGAGATATGGGAAGAAACAAGTGCTATGAAGGACCCTGAGACCTGAGAAAATTTCAACTCAGTGTTGAAGAGACATAGTAGTGATCTGAATGCATCTGTAATTGAGATCTGTGTGGAATTTGAATATCCCTGCAATATTGTGCAGAAACAATTAAGGCTATACACGACAATGTACCTTTCTGTGGATTCCAGGGTGGACACTAGCAAGCAACTGAAGATTAAGTACTTTCTGCTTGTCTTAGAAACAACCCCAGAAATTCTGAGGAGAGCTTTAATTGACTGAAATTAAGTTTTATATCACCTGGAGGAATGGGGGCTCAAAATAGACTAAGTTATAAGAAAGAAAATTTTTGTGTATTTGAATTTGTAGGTTGACATTTATATCTGTCCCACCAAATGCACTCTATATTTGGTCAGTTGGATTGACTTGATGAGTCAGATCCTTTTTCGTGAGGCCAAAATTGAGAAGAAAGGCAAATTAGAAAACAAGTAGCCTCTGCTGGGGATTGGGCAAGTTGGTAAGTGTTGAAGTGTTCCCTGAACTGTCTTTGCCTCAGCATGCTTTTACTCTAACATTTCTCAGCTTCTCTAGTCCTCAGTAGTTACAATGTTGTTCAGATACCAAACACTGTGATAACCTTGGTTAAGTGAAAGGAGTTTCTAGCTAGAGTCACTCAGCTGCTTACTAAGTCAGGAAGGTTAACTCAGGCATTTTGCAGTTTTCACATACTATATTCAGAGGTGGAGTCAAGTAAAGGTTTAAAAATAAGCCTCAGATAGCCAACTTTGAGTATAGTTACAAATGTATGACTTTATTATTGATTTTTGGCAGGTAAACAGAATTGGTCAGGTTCATATTTTTAACTGGGCTGTAGCCTGAGAATTGCATTTGGCAGTTCCACATAATTTATTAATCTGTGTGGGGCTGCTGTGATTGCACTATAGATAGGTAGAGGTCTCCAGAGTCAGTCGAGGTTGTCAAATCACATTCAATGAATGTCCTAGCATCTCAATTGAAGAATCCTGCTATTGAGGGACTTCCCTGGAGTAATCAATTAAAAGCAGTAGCATTAAGCAGCTAACAGTGCTGGGAAATCAATACAGGCATGGGGAAGAAACAATTCCCTGCAATGATTTCTATGCAAATTTTGATTCTTGTACCTAATGACATTCGGATCCACTGATGACACATAACTCAAGGAGTAGCTTCTTTCCCAGTGAAGTGTGAAGCACTTTTTTGCCCCTACAACCTTGGTGGCCACTTGGGAGACCTACTTTTGCTGCTTGGAAGGAATAGATTAAGGTAAGGCAGCCCAACTTTCTGTGTATCTCTCCTGTGGGCTAGATGGAGGTCAGATATATAGATTGACTTTCTGGACATTGTATTGGGTCCCTGAAAGAGCTGGGAGAATTCCTTTTTTTTCCATCTACTGAACATTTGTTCATGCTGGCCCTGCATCTTTAGCTGCTCTTTCTCCATTCATAACCAAGTGGATCCTATAAAAGACACCTGTAGCTCAGCCCAAACTGCTTTGAGACATTCTGCAGGTTTCACTACTTTCCCCCAGTACTAAATCTTTTTGGTGGGCATGCATTTTACCTCAAAACATGGAATGAAAGAAATGTCATATTTATTTCATTCCCTAAACATAATTTAATTTGTTTAGAAACCAAACTCCCCAGCTAAATGTAGTAGAAAATTTAATCTCAGTCATTATTGAGGCTTTTAGGGTAATGTTAAGTGCTGGGTGTCTTGGACAATCAAAGGCAGTCCTCAAGTCTTCAGTCTACACACTGTGTGGTCTCTTCAAGGCTAATTGCTCTGTTGATTCTGGAACAAGTTGAGGCACAGGATTTTCTTTTGTCCATACTGGCAGTGCTGGAATGACCTGGAGTCTAACTTTCTTGGAAACCATATTGCCATTTTCCTCTGAGTTTACCTCTTTGGGCACTGTAAGGGAAGAGTGTGCCTATACGCTCTGCTGTAGAATCTGTCAAACTTTAGTTAGCCCTTCTAGTTTTGAAGACACTGTCTTGAAACTCTAACTATCTCTTTATCGGAGGTACAAAACCTTAGTGCCACATTCATTTCAGGACAGAAGTTTAGCTCTTTGTATACTTTGGCCTTGGCTTTAGAACACAGCATTCTCCTTACTTTGACCAGTAACTGTTTAATCCCCAGGTTTTTCAGTCACTAAGCTTGTATTGCCCTAGGTAGGCTGTGTGTGTGTGTGTGTGTGTGTGTGTGTGTGTGTGTGTGTGTGTGAGAGAGATGGGGGGGGAGAGAGAAGGGGTGGGACTCTCATTCTTTCCAAATTTTCCCTTTCTCATCTTTTCTGTTCTTCCACTCCCCTCCCTCCAGCAAACTCTTAAACATCCTTCAAGACTCAGCTTCTATGTCACTCTTTCAGGTAAGTTTTCCATGACCCTTTACTCTAATTAGGTGTCCATTATATACATACATAACACCCTATAAGTTTTCTATGTAGCACATGTCATAATGGTAATGAGTTATTAATATGATTATGTTTTTAATTGTTCAAGTACAGTTTTCTGCCTTTTACTGCCATCCCAGCCCACTCCCCTAGCCCTCCCCACCCTCAACTGTTTCCACCCCCCTTGTTTTTGTCCATGTGTCCTTTATACTTGTTCCTGTAAACCCTTCCCCTCGTCCCCTGAAATTACCTCCACTTTCCCCTCTGGTCACTGTCAGCCTGTTCTCTATTTAATGTGATTATTAATATTTTTCCCACTGTTTTGTAATGTCCATAAGAATAGGGACTAATATTTTTTGTTCATTGTTATATACCCATTTCCTCACAATACCTGACATTTAGAAGACGTAAAAGAATGTGGGTAAAGGAATAAATGAAGTGAAATCTTTCCACAGGTGTGAAGTAACAACCCAGAGGTCATTTTCCAATCTTTCTATTTTGAAATTTATATAGTATTTATAGTTTATAGGATAAAAATATACAATGCATTGACTATTATATTGCCAAAGAGTTGGCATATAATTGTTTATTATCATTTTAACATATATAATACCTGTAGTGATATATCTTTTTTTCATTCCTTATATTGGCAATTTGAGCCCCTCTCTTGGACTTTATAAAATAAAGACGTTTTGTTTATCTAAAAAACACCATTAAGAGAGTGAAAGGCAAACCAGTGTAGGAGAAAATATTTTCAATATACATAACAGGCAAAGGGCTTATATTCAGATTATATAAATAAACCCTAGAAGTCAACTAAAAATATAGAGTACCCACCTGAAAAATTTAAAAAAACTTATAGATGTTTCACACAACTGCATATTGAAATGGTCATCAAGCATAATTAGTCATCAGGGAAATGCAAATTAAAACCACAGTGAGAAATCAGTGCACACCTGTCAGGATAGCTATTATTAAAAAGATCAACATTACCAAGTATTGTCAAGGATAGGGAGCTGCTGGAACTCTCATACACTGTTGACTGGAATGTAAGTTAGCAGTGTCTACTCAAGTCAAGTATATGTGTACCCAATGACATAACAAACCTGTTTATATATATACACACACATGCACACATGCACACATACACACAGGGTGGGGTAAAAGTAGGTTTATAGTTGTGAGGATGTGAAACAGAGTTTATTCTTGTACTATTATTAATTATTATATTATTTTCCATATGAACAACTAGAAACCTAATTTTGCTTCGCCCTATATATATATCCCCAACAGAAATGCATACGTGTGTTTATCAAAAGACATGTGCAAAGTCTTCATAGCAGCATTATTTGTAATAGCACCAAACTGACAGCAATCTAAAAGTTCATCAACATTTGAATAAACTGTGGTATATTCACACAATGAAACGTGATATAGAAATTGAAAAGAACAAACTACTAGGCTAAACAAGTGGATGCATGTCACAGATAAAAGGTTGACAAATAAGCCAGTTGTATAAGAAAGTCCATTTATATCAAGTTGAAGCACAGGTAAAATTAACCTATGACAACGTAACCCAAAATAGTGGCAGACCAGAAAGGACATGATAGAGACTTTTGGGATGCTCATTAATGTTCTAAGTCCTGATTTAAGTAGTGGTAATGCAGGTGCCCTCAGTTTATAAAAATTAATCTGGGGGGACTTCTGGCCAAGATGGAGGCATAGACAGACACACTGGGCCTCCTTGCACAACCCAGATAGGGACAGCAACAATTTAGAAACAGAATAACAACCAGAACTGACAGAAAATTGAACTGTATGGAAGTCAGACAACCAAGAAGTTAAAATAGACCCGTTCATCCAGACCGGTAGGAGGGGTGGAGTCGGGCAGCAGGGTGTAGGTTGCTGCGTGGGGAGCAGAGAGCATTGGGATCGGGTGCACAAGGCATCCGGGTCATGCAAGACTGCAGCAGGTGGACCCTGAGTGTGCATGCGGCAGCTAGCAGACCCCAGCCGAGGGGTGGCAAATGGCAGACCCAGCGAGGCAGGAATTGTGAAGCAAGGCACTGCATGCAACCCAGGATCACAGCACTGGGAAATAGAGCCTAGGGACATTGATTGAAAACACCTGTGGGGGTTGAGGCACAGGGAGAGACTCCCAGCCTCACAGGAAAGGTGGTTGGAAAGTCCCACAGGATGCACAAGCCCACCCACATGGGAATCGGCACCAGAGGGGCCCAGTTTGCTCCAGGGAAGCAGCAGAAGGGACTGAGGCCCAAGGGACAGCAGAGCAAGAGCCATTGTTCCCTCTAGGATTCTGCCCCCACATATAATGTCAAAACCCAGTAAATGGGGGGCCCCACCCTGGTGAACACCTAAGGCTCCACCCCTCATATGTAACAGGCACAACCAGACCAAAGGAAAAAAAATGGCTCAAACAGAATTGAAAACCTCACAACCAGTATTTTTAAGCGACCGAGCAATAGCCAACCTATCAGATGCACAATTCAAAGCACTGGTGATCAAGATGCTCACAGAATTGGTTGATTTTGGTCGCAAATTAGATGAACAAATGCAGGCTATGATAAGAGAAATGAAGGAAAATGCACAGGGAACCAATAGTGATGGGAAGGAAATTGGGACTCAAAACAATAGAGTGCATCAGAAGAAAGAAAGAAACCACCAAACAGAAAAGAATGGAGAAACAAGAATTCAAAAAAATGAGAAGCTTAGGGACTTCCAGGACATCTTTAAACGTTCCAACATCTTATAGGGGTACCAGAAGGAGAAGAGGAAGAGTAACAAATGGAAAAGGTATTTGAACAAATATTAAAGGAGAACTTCCCTCAAGCTGGCAAAGGAAATAGACTTCCAGGAAGTCCAGGAAGCTCAGAGAGCCCCAAAGAGGTTGGACCCAAGGAGGAACACACTGAGGCACATCATAATTGCATTAGCTAAGGTAAAAATGAAGGAGAGAATCCTAAAAGCAGCAAGAAATAAGGAGGCAGTGACCTACAAAGGAGTTCCCATCAGACTGTCAGCTGATTTCTCAAAAGAGACTTTACAGGCAAGAAGGGGCTGGAAAGAAGTATTCCAAGTCATGAAAAGCAAGGACCTACATCCAAGATTGCTCTATCCAGCAAATCTATCATTTAGAATGGAAGGGCAGATATGGTGCTTCTCAGATAAGGTCAAGTTAAAGGAGTTCATCATCACCAAGCCCTTATTATATGAAATGTTAAAGGGACTTATGTAAGAAAGAGAAGATAAAAAACATGTACAGTAAAATGACAGCAAACTCACAATTATTAACAACCACACCTACAACAAAAACAAAAACTAAGCAAACAACTAGAACAGGAACATAACCACAGAAATGGAGATCACATGGAGGGTTATCAACAGGGGAGTGGGAGGGGGGAGTGGGGGAGAAGGTACAGAGAATAAGTACCATAGATAGTAGGTAGAAAATAGATGGTAAGAATAGTATGGGAAATGTAGAAGCCAAAGAACTTATGAGGCATGGACATGAACTAAAGTGGGGGAATGTGGGTGGGAGGGGGTGTACAGGGCAGAGGGGAGTAAAGGGGGGAGATGGGACAAATGTAATAGCATAATCAATAAAATATATTTAAAAACAGTGGTCAATCATTGTCTTAAATTTCTCTATATGTATTTTCTACTTGAAAATTTAAGCTACCTCTCTCCTTTTTTGGCTGTTTTTCATTTTGTAGTTTCTTTGAACTTTTCTATCAAGAACCTTGTAGGGAAACCAGGGACAATATCATGGAGAGTAATCTTGAACACTCTTAAATTTTGGGCTGGCAATGAGCAATGGCAAAACATTTAAAAATTTACAAAGAATGGTTCATAACTCCTTTTAATCAGCTGTGGTTTTGTATTCCTCAACTAAGCTTCTCTACTTACATGTGTAATGTAGCCGCAGAAATAATAATGATTTTCCCAATCACTTGACCTTTGTTAGGAGTCCATAATTCTTTTTTTTATATTAACCAGATTCCTCCATTCTTTTTTCTTCTTCTTTTATTGATTATGCTGTTACAGTTTTCCCATTTCCCCCTTCACTCCTCTCCACCCTGCCCATCCCCTCCCACCCACATTCCCCCCTTTAGTTCATGTCCATGTGTCATAAGTTCTTTAGTGTCTACATGTCCCATACTATTCTTACCCTCCCTGTCTATTTTCTACCTACCATCTATGTTACTTACTCTCTATATCTTTTCCCCCTCCCTCCTCCTCCCACTTCCCTGTTGCTAGTCCTCCATGTGATCTCCATTTTTGTGGTTCTGTTCCTCTTCTACTTGTTTGCTTAGTTTGCTTTTGTCTTAGGTATGGTTGTACCTAACTGTGAGTTTGAAGTATTTTTTTACTGTTCATATATTTAATCTTCATTTTCTTAGGTAAGTTCCTTTAACATTTCATATAATAAGGGCTTGGTGATGATGAATTCCTTTAACTTGACCTTATCTGAGAAGCACTTTATCTGCCCTTCCATTCTAAATGATAGATTTGCTGGATAGAGCAATCTTGGATGTAGGTCCTTGCCTTTCAGGACTTGGAATACTTCTTTCCAGCCCCTTCTTGCCTGCAAGACCTCTTTTGAGAAATCAGCTGACATTCTGATGGGAACTCCTTTGTAGGTAACTGTCCCCTTATCTCTTGCTGCTTTTAGGATCCTCTCCTTCATTCTTACCTTGGCTAATGCAATTATGATGTGCCTTGGTTTATTCCTCCTTGGGTCCAACCTCTTTGAGACTCTCTGAGCTTCCTGGACTTCCTGGAAGTCTATTTCCCTTGCCAGATTGCGGAAGTTCTCCTTTATTATTTGTTTTCAAATAACTTTTCCACTTGTTGTTTTTCCTCTTCTCCTTCTGGTACCCCTATGATTCAGATGTTGGAACGTTTAAAGATGTCCTGGAAGTCCCTAAGCTTCTCCTCATTTCTTTTGAATTCTTGTTTCTTCATTCTTTTCTTTTTGGTTGTTCCTTTCTTCCTTCTGGTCCACTCCATTGATTTGAGTCCCAGTTTTCTTCCCATCACTATTGGTTCCCTGTGTGTTTTCTTTCATTTCTCTATTGTAGCCTGCATTTGTTCATCTAATTTATGACCAAAGTCAACCAATTCTGTGAGCATCCTGATCTCCAGTGCTTTGGACTGTGCATCTGATATCTCTTGATCACTTGGCTATCTCTTGGTCACTTAAAAAATTGGTTCTGGGGCTTTTAATTCTGTTTGAGCCATCTTTTTATTTTTTATTTTCCTTTAGTCTGGTTGCAGGTGTTACGTATGGGCGGTGGAGCCTTAGGTGTTCACCAGGGCTGGGCACCCCAGTTGCTGGGTTGTGACATTGTATGTGGGGGTGGGGTCTGAGAGGGAACAATGGTGCTTGTTCTGCTCTCGCTAGGACTCCAGTCCATCCTGCCATCTCCCACAAGCAAATTGGGCCTTTCTGGTGCTGGCTCCTGGGCAGGTGGGCCTGTGCACTTTCTCGGACTCTGTGGGCTTCCCCAAGGAGCCTCCTGTGAGTCTGAGAGAATCTCCCAGCCTCAACTCCCACAGTTGTTTTCAGTCAGTGCTCTTAGGCTTTGTTTCCCAGCAGTGCTGGGTCCCTGGGTTGCACGATTTGTGTCGCTGCCCATTTTCACTTAGTTTGTCTGCACACGAACATGTGGCTGTGGTGCACTGGGTCTGCTCGTTGCCTCCTGTGCCCAGGGTCTGCCACCGATCCGTCAGCCACCCCTGCGCTTCTGCAGTTCGCCAACTGCCGTCTGCGCCCTGCGCGCCCACATCTACCAGCCATCACTCTTTCGTGCTGGGACCCCTCGACCCCTCTCTGTAGGCCTCCAACTCCGCAGGCCTCCAACTCCGCCCCTCCTTACCGGTCTGGATGTACGGTAGTCAGAATTCCATTAGGTTCATTTCTCTCTGTTCTGGTTGTTTCTTGTTTCTCAAATTTTGTTGTCCTTAGTGTTGGTTGCGTGAGGAGGCACAGTGCGACTACCTATGCCTACATCTTGGCTGGAAGTCAGGAGTCCATAATTCTAATGTCAGATGAAAATAATGCTAGAAGAATAATAAGATACATTTGACACTCATTTTCAAAATAGTCATTCAAATTCTATCATGTTATCATTGCCATGCCTTTTCCTCAGCATTTCTAGTAAAACTTAGTAAATGAATCTACCAGTAAGCATAGTTAATAAAATGGTTGACTTATTGTAAGAGATGAGACTTTGGTTTTACTGAGGCCACTTGGCTTGTTGAAAACCCACTATATGTTTTTCTTGGGAGTTTTTCCCTTTTCAGATATCCATTAAGAACTCAACTTTCCAGGTATCTAAATGAAAGTTTTCTTTAAGGATATATTACCTTTCTAACTCTTGGCCATCTTGCACTTTTAAGTGAAGTATAATTTACATTTCATAAAAGTAGGAGCTGAGTAGCAAGCTGTAAGTAATTATCATATAATTAAATGTCTGCTATGAAGGGAATGAAAACATGAGCTCCTTCATGCTTTCCGTGACTGGGTTATGCAATGGCAAATTAAATTACAGCTCTTTATCTCAGGAGGGCTCCAGGGGACCTACTCAGGATTTGGAGAGATACCTCTGAGTTGCCAATATAGTTTCAGTTGGAAGCTGAAGCAGTCATTTCACTGTCCAAGCAGACCATATGGAAATGGTTTCTTTAGCTTTGATTTTAGAAATGGAACTCCTCTCAGTGATTCTGAAAATCCCCTTTAACTATGTTAATATTTGTAAATGGGAAACACCACCCTAGTAATTAACACTTAATTATTACCATGGGTGATTTTTATTTTTTTCAGATTCACAAAAACAGTTGGCTTTGGGGATGATAATCAAGTGCCAAATGCATTTGTAATTAGGTGAAATGTTCCCCATAATCTGGTTTTGCTTAATAATCATTTATAATATGTACTGAGTCCCTGTTAAGTTCAAGATTCTGTAGAGCATTCAAAGGTCAAAAAAGACAGGTTCCCTGCTCTGAGGGAGATTCCAGTCAGGAAGAGGATAAAAGTTATGCACACACACACACAAACTACAAAACAAGGCATAATTGGATAGTTATCAAGAGACTCTAAAGGCGTGGAGGAGCTTGGGGGAAGGAGCAATCACTTTTTGTTTCTGGCTAGGTAGAGCTGGTTAGGTTTCAGGAAGACAGTATTTACTGATGTATGAGGGATAATAAGGGATACTGAGGGTAGCATGAGCAATGATATATGTGGGTAACCAGCATGGGGCCTTCAGGAAATGAATTAGACCAATTTGGTTACTTATTTCAATAATCACAGTGATTATTTATCTGAATTTGTGAATACAACTGTTGAGTTTTACAGGCTTTCTCCCAAGTCCAAACGTGTAATGTGATATTCTTGACTATTTACATTGTTTGGAACATTAGATACATGTAGGGGTATACTGAGAGATATGGATGAAAATGGAGATTGTTGTTAGATTACAAATACTCTTGGGCACCAAAATAATTAGAGATAGACTTTACTCAGAGAAACATTAATAATCAACAATGATTTTAGCAAAATAGAACCAGAGATAATGAAATTAAGAACAAACTGACAGTAACCAGAGGGGAGGTCAGAGGGGATAAAAGGGGGAAAGGGTTTTCAGGAACATGTATAAAGGACACATGGACAAAACCAAAGTGGGGTGGGATCAGGGGTGAGAGGTGGGGATGGCTGGGGTGGTGGGAAGTGGTAGGGGGAAAATGGGAAAAAAGAGAAAAATAAAATAAAATGCATACTTTTCCTTATAAAAAAGTAAAAATTCTTACTCATAGACTACTGTGTGCTGGGCACTTTAAAAGGCATGTTGAATAGAGTGATGAATATCTTTCCCGACTACAAATAAATAGTTTAGTAGGGGAGATGGTTGTGAGGGTACCTGCCTAGTCAAGATGTGAAGTGTTTGGAAAGGCATTCTAGAGATGGTGTGTCCGAGTTGAAATATAAAGAAGAGTGTGGGTTTTCCTGAGAAAATTCACACAAGAGAAAATGGACAAGTGTTTTAAGAAGAGAAATGGAAAGGATGTTCCAAGCAGAGATAGCACGTAATGTTACCAAGATGTCAAGAACCTGGACAGTTCCTGAGAGTGCTAGGCTTGATCCTAAATTGTGAATTGAGTGGCAAACTGTTGAGGCTGGAGAGGTCAGTAGGGACCTGATAATGAAATGCCCTGTATAGGCCATTGCAGTGATCCAGATGGAGATGATACAGCTCTAAATTATACTGCAGTGATGAGGAAGAAAGAAGAAGGTGTACATTTGAGAGAGATTTAGGGGGTAGAATTGACATGACTTGCTAATCAATGGAATATAAATGATTAGGTGGGTAATAGAGAGCAAGGACGAATCTCAGGCTTGGACTTGGGTATCAGGAAATGCCATTCACTCAGATGTGGAAAACAGGAAGATAAGATTTGAGGGGAAAGGGAGTAATGAGCTTAGTTTTACCAATGTTGAGTGTGAGAGGCCAGTCAGATAGCAAAATGGAGATAATGGCAAAACATTGGATATATGATTTGGAGTACAGGAATGTAGTTTGGGTTGCAGATATAATTTTGAGGGTCATCAATATCAGGAGTTGCAAATCCAAATGTATACAGGATCCAGGAAAGTAATAGAAATGGATAATTTTTGCTAGGGCTGATATGGGGTTAAGACTAAAGGAAGGGATGAACACAGGCCCTGTCCAAAACCATTCAAGTTAAAAAATCTGGTAAGCCAGCCAAACAAAACCTGGCTGCACACCATATGAAACTTCAAGCAGCCAGTTTTCCACCTTTGATATATATATATATATATATATATATATATATATATATATATATATATATATATATATATATAGTAATTAGCCATTAGAGTGAATGCAGTGTTTATGCAGAGTATGTAGAGTACACAAAAAAAGCCAAGGACAAAACTCCAGAGAAGAAATATAAGGAAAGGCAGATACTCGGAGGTGAGGAGTGGGGAAAAGAGAGAGGAGAGGAAAGAGAAGGAAGAAAACCAGGTAGGAAATGCTACAGAGTTAGGCAAAGACTCAAATTTTCATAAGAATTGGCACCAGGCAGGGGATGGCTAACTTTAAGTGAAGCCGTTTCAGTGGTGTGCTGGGGGCTGAAGCCAGATTGTAATGGATTGAGAATTTAATGGAGGAAAAGTGAAAACTGGGTATAGACAACTGTTTCAAGAACTTTGGCTGTGAGTGGGAGATGAGCAGTTGGGTGGTAGTTGGCTACTTATATATGTATGTAGACCAGGGAAGATGTGAGCACGATTGTATGCTAAAGGGAGAGGATGAGGTTACAGATCTAGGAAAACAAAGTCCCTGGAGAGCTGGGAACAGAGGTGATCCAGAGCACAGGTACAAGAATGAGCCTTAACCTGGCTGGCATAGCTCAGTGGATTGAGCGTGGGCTGCGAACCAGGTATCGCAGGTTCGATTCCCAGTCAGGGCACATGCCTAGGTTGCAGGCCATGTCCCCCAGCAACCGCACATTGATGTTTCTCTCCCTCTCCCTTCCCTCTCTAAAAATAAATAAATAAAATCTTTAAAAAAAAAAGAATGAGCCTTAAGGTAGAAGGAATGGCAACTTTTCTACAGAAATTGAAAATAATTTCATTTAACAAATATTTATAGAGCTTTTATACTCTACTAGACACTGCATGTAGCAGCTTTAAAAAGCAGGACAAAAATCTCTGCTAGCATGGAACTTACATTCCAGAAAGGCTAAGTATGTATAAGAGCAAATACATATAAATAGTGTTGGGGCATTGGGAATATAGTTGAAACATTCTTTTTTTGTAATACAAATATTTTAAGTACATTTTATTGATTATGCTATTACAGATGTCCCAATATTTTCTCCCCTTTATCCCCCTACTCCATGCATCCCCCCACCCTCCAAAATTCCCCTCCCACCTTAGTTCATGTCCATGGGTCATACATATAAGTTGTTTGGCTTCTCTATTTCCTATACTATTCTTAACTTCCTCCTGTCTATTTTATGCCTACCAATTATGCTCCTTATTCCCTGTACCTTCCCTCCCCTATTCTTCACCTCCCCCTCCCCACTGATAACTCTCCATGTGATCTCCATTTCTGTGATTCTGTTCCTGTTCTAGTTGTTTGCTTAGGTTTTTTTTTTTTTTAGGTTCAGTTGTTGATAATTGTGAATTTGTTGTCATTTTACCATTTATAGTTTTTGACCTTCTTTTTCTTAGATAAGGCCCTTTAACTTTTCATATAATAAGGGCTTGATGATGATGAACTCCTTTAACTTGACCTTATCTGGGAAGTATTTTATCTGTCCTTCCATTCCAAATGATAGCCTTGGTGGATAGACTAATCTTGGATGTAGGTCCTTGCCTTTCATGACTTCAGATATTTCTTTCCATCTCCTTCTGGCCTGTAAGGGTTCTTTTTAGAAATCAGCTGACAGTCTTCAGAGAACTCCTTTATAGGCAACTGTCTTCTTTTCTCTTGCTGCTTCTAAGATTTTCTCCTTACCTTTAATCTTGGCTAATGTAATTATGATGTGCCTTGCTGTGTGCTTCCTTGGGTCCAATTTTTTTGGGACTCTCTGGGCTTCTTGGACTTCCTGGAAGTCTATTTACTTAGCCAAATTAGTGAGGTTTTCCTTCACTATTTGTTCAAATAATTTTTTTAATATCTTGCTCTCCCTCTTCTGTTTCTGGCAGTCCCATGATTCAGATGTTGGATTGTTTAAGTTTGTCCCAGAGGTTCCACAGCCTCTCTTCATTTTTTTGCGTTCTTGTTTCTTCATTCTATTCCAGTTGGATTTTTATTTCTTCCTTTGTTCCAAGTTGTTTTGAGCCCTGGTTTCCTTCCCTTCCCTTTTGGTACCCTGTATATTTTCCTTTATTTCACTTGGTATAGCCTTCATTTCTTCCTTCATTTTGCAATTGAGCTCAGTCAGTTCTGTGAGCATCCTGATTACCAGTGTTTTGAACTCTGCATCAGATAGGTTGTCTATCTCCTTGTCACTTAGCTCTTTTTCTGGAGTTTTGATCTGTTCTTTCATTTGGGCCATATTTCTTTGGGCATACCTGATACATTGTAAGGGAGCAGAGCTTCAGGTATTTGCCAGGGCAGGGCAACCCTCTTTGCTGTGTTGTGGTGCTGTCTGTGGGAGAGGGGTAAGAGAGGGAACAGTGCCACTTACTCAGCTCTAGCCCCACTTTCCATACAACTCTACAGTGAGAGTGGGAGTTTCTCTCACCTTCACAACCTTCATAGGATTCTGCATCTAGAGGTATTGAGTCTTTAGTTTCCCTGTCAGCCAGATCCACATTGCCAATCCTCTCTGCCTACCTGCTCATCTAAGCCCCTCCTACTGTTCTAGATGAATGTTTCTTCAACTGCTTGGTTGTAAGAGTTTCAGGCAGTTTGACTTTCTGGCAGTCCTAACCAAATAAAAATTTAAAATACAATAAAAATCTTTCTTTTGGTTGTACAAGAAAGGGAAGCATATCCACCTACACCTCCATCTTGGCTGGAACTGTCTTTTAATATTATTCTTGTTCCATGCCTGGCAGAGATCCTATCTTCCTAATTTTTCTAACCTTTGGCAATTATTCTTTGACATATCTTGTCATCAACAGATGCCTTTGGCCAAGGCCTTCTTTCCTGCATTCAGTGTCCTTCTGAATTGAAACATTTTATTGATGACCTTCATTTCCTCTTTGATGGAGGAGATGTTGAAATATTGCAATAGTAGGCTTAGAAGATACTGAAGAAGTTTTGAAGTAACTGTTGTGGTTCATGTGAAAGAGGGGTCTAAAAAAAAGGGACTTCTGAGTAGCAATGAGACCCATATTTGTCTTGAAGTAGAGGAAAAATCTACAGACTTTTTCTGTAAAGGATCAGACAGCAAATATTTCAGGCTTTGCAATCTGGAAGGTGTCTGTTACAACTACTCATCTCTGCTGTTGTAGTTCCAAAGCATCTATATAAGGTAAGTAAATTAATTGGCATGGCTGTATTCCAATAAAACTTTATTTACCAAAACAGGTGGATTTGGCCTGTGGGCCTTATGTTGCCAACTATTGTAGTAAAGCATTCACAGGATGAGCATTGTTTCATAAGAAAAAATTGATAGGAAGGTGATTGTATTGGTTCAGGTAAGACTTAATAAGAATCCCGAAACTGTAGTAAAGGTAAGGACAGGAGAGCATTGTTTACATGCCAAATGCTGCAGAGAGATCTAGGAAGCTGAGGCTAGAGAAGAGAACATTGTATGTTATTTAGGAGGCTGGTGCTGACAATGAGAGTGGTTGATGCAGGTGCAGGGGAGGAAACCACATTTCTCCCATCGGGAGTACTTCCCCTTCTTTAAAAATTTTACCAAATTTCCTTAAAATTTTTACCAAAGTTTATCAAAGTAATACACAATGGTAAAACATGAAATAGTAACAAAAGCCTTTTCAGGTAGCAGGCCCCTGCACATTCCCTCCCTACCTTCACATCTAGCCTGCTAGAAGGCTAACACTTAACTCTTTTGACTACTTCTTCTGGTAGTTATTTCCATTTATATAATTAATATGCTTTAGTACTATTTTTGATATATAAATTTTAGACAGCATATGTTGATATCCTATTATGAAATTGGAAAATTTAGTACTTTTTTATTACTCTCTGTTGATCTTCTCCCTATATCCTCTCAATGTAATTAAATCATCATTATTCAAATCAGTATTTAATATTTTCTTTATGCAATTGTGGTTCACTGCTGAGTCAAGTAGCCTACTATGATAACTGTGCTTCTACATATAATTTTTGTTCATCCTGGAGTTAATAACTGCTTCATTTTTCCTTAATTATAACAATAACTATTATTTTGATTAACCTTTGTATTCTGGGATAAATGTACAAGAAATTTGTAAGAAATAATACAGAGAGATCCCATGCACCCTTTACCCAGTTTCACCTAAGAGTTAAGCCTTGTAGAACTATAGTACACTTTCATAACCAGGATTTTGACATTGATATAATCAAGATGCACAATACTTCTATCACTAACACAATTCCTCTTGTTACCCTTTATAGCCACAGCCATTACCCTTCTCCCCCAACCCATCCTTAACCCCTTTCAACCACTAATCTTTTCCCCATTTCTAAACTTTTGTCATTTCAAGTATCTTTTTTTTTAAGTATCTTAAATACATGGAATAATGCAGCATGTAAAGTTTGGGGACCTTTTTTTTCCTTTTCACAACATAATTCCTTGCATATTTATCCAGGTTGTTGCATGTATCAATAGTTTAAGCCTTTTTATTGCTGAGTAGTAAGTATTTCATGGTGTGGATGTATCAGTTTAATTATTCTCTCATTAATGGATATCTAGGTTGTTTCCAGTTTTTGTCTATTATGAATAAGGCTGCTATAAATGCTTGTGTACTGGTTTTTGTGTGAACATAAGCCTTCATTTCTTTGGGACAAATGCCCAGGAGTACAATTTCTGAGTTGTATGATAATTGTATGTTTAATTTATTAAAAACTGCCAAATTGTTTTCCACAATGAATGTACCATTTTACATTCTTACAGTCACATATTAGCAATCCATTCTCTACATCCTCACTAGCATTTGGTGTCACTGTTTATTTTGCTCATTTAACAGTCATGTAGCGATATTTTATTGTAGTTTTAACTTAGAGTTATCTAATGACTAATGATGTTTAACACATTTTCATGTGCTTATTTGTCATATGTACATCCTCGTAGATTAAATGTCTCTTCATGTCTTTAGCCCATTTTCTAATTGTATTTTTTTTTCTTTGAGTTTTAACAGTTCTTAATATATTCTAGATAAAATTTCTCTTTTGGACATTGCACTTGGAAAATATTTTCTCTCATGGTGTAGCTAGTCTTTTCACTTTCTAAAAAGTTTTTATTGAAGCTACTTGGGTGACATTGATTAATAAAATTGTAGAGGTTTCAGGTGTACAATTAAATAATATATCACCTGTATGTTGTACTGTGTGTTCACCATCCCAAATCAAGTCTCCTTCCATCACCATTTATGCCCCCTTTACCCTCTTCACCTCCCCCACTCTTTCTTTCTGGTAACTACCATACTGTGGTCTGTGTCTGAGTTTTCTTTTTCTGAATCCCTTCACCTTTTTCACCTAGCTGCTCCCTTCTGACAGCTATCAGTCTGTTCTCTGTATCTATGAGTCTGTTCTTATTTTGTTTGCTAGTTAGTTTTGTTCATCAGATTTCATAAGTGAGATCACATCACACTTGTCTTTCTCTGACTGGCTTATTTCACTAAGCCTAATAGCGAATCCGTTATTCACTATTATGGACTCCAGGTCTATCCATGCTGTTGCAAAAGATGTAATTTCCTTTAAAAAATTGTTCTTTCTTTTCCTTAGACTTTCATTGCTCCTGGATCTGGAAACAAATCTAAATTTGAGTGCTATGTTGCACAATGTGGTAGCCTCTAGCCAACTATGGTTGTTTAATTTTAAGTTAATTGTAATTACAATTAAATAAAATTTAAAATTAAGTTTTCCAGTCACACTATTCACATTTCAAGTCCTCAATGTACCAGTGGCTGCTGTATTGGAAAATGCAAATACAGAATACTTCCATCATTGCACAAAGTGCTATTGGACATTCTAAAGCTCCACCTCATATATTTTAAAGCTCCCCCAATATGGGCATTCAAGTAGAGCTCTAACTTGTCAGCTTCTTCCCTCCACACATTCTGAAATATTTAGATATTTTTAGAAATCCCTATTATACCTCAGCTTTAAAGTAGAGACGCTGACAGTTTTATTAACTTCTCAAGTCACCTCATGATTTAAAAAAATATTATTCTAAAAGCTAATTTATCCAAACCTGATTTGATAACTGTATGAAGTCTATTAATTTCATAGAAACTGACTTCCACTACATGATTTCTGGCTTCCTTGTCCCCTAATGTGCTCCATACTCAGCAGCACTCACAGCATATGTCCTTTCCAAGAAAGCTTCCTTCCACCAGCCACATTCACAGACCCATTTAAAATCATGTTCAGACACTTGCTTTATGTTTTCACAGTCACAGGATATTACTTCTTTCACTTGAGTTACATTTCTTTCTTTCCATTTTGTTCTTTTTAAGAAAAAGACTGTCTACCACAGCAATAAAGCATTTGTGCTTCCTGCAGCTAAATTACTGAAGAAAAAACACTGACAGGCATATTGCTATATCAATAAATGTACTGTCTTTCATGGACAAAAGACACAGCTACTGACCCACCTCTAGGAAAGCTTAGGCCTTGACCTGTGTTTCCAGTGGTGAGGATGTGTTTTTTTTAACCCATCTGATAATGATCACATGTGTAACAACTGCCTAGAGTTAGGTTGCCATCTGTGGCCAGATTGGGGCTCAATTTGTGATCAGGGTTGGCATTCAACTTTAACTACACTTAGGAAATGATACTGTGGCCAAGTCAATGCCAGAAAATACGGGATGAGTAGTTATGTGCTGTACCTCCTTAACCTAGCAAGATGCAGATAGTAATAGTTTTTGGCAGAAACATGCAACTTTCTCTTCTACCCCATGGATGTACATTTTTGAGGCATGCATGCAATCAATCTCCTGTCCCATACCTATAGAGCAGACATTATTATACAGTCAGGGACTTCTTTCATGCTGTGTTCAGATGAAGCTGCAAATGACTTCTCACCACAGTGCCCTGTGCAGTCACCACAATTCAATCAGAATTGGCCCAAAAGATTAAACCTGTTCATCATCTTTGCTCCGGACAGGTCCACGAACCAAATAGCAGATTACTCTTAAAAAGAAGATTATGATTTTGACTACTTTTTGAGGTCAGAAAAGGGTAGAGAACAATCAACTTAAGGGTAAGACCTGATGCAAATAAAAATATGTGTACAAGTGCTCCCCTGATTCAAAGGTGAAGAGTTGGCACAGGCAGTGTGAGGAGGAATGGGGGAGAGGCACAAAGGTGTTATTTATGACTTCTGGCCAAGATAGAGGCTTAGGTAGACACACTGTGCATCCTCGCACAATGAAAAGAAGGTCAATAACAAATTTAAAAACAAACAAACAAAAAAACAACCAGAACTGACAGAAAATCAAACTGTATGGAAATCCAACAACCAAGGAGTTAAAGAAGAAACATTCTTTCATACTGGTAGGAGGAGCAGAGATGGGCAGCTGGGCAGAGAGGACTTGTGGCAAGGTGGTGGCTGGAGGACTAGAACTGGCAAGGCAGTGGCTGGCAGACCCAGCGAGGCAGCACTTGGTGAACTGGACAGTCCCACATTTGCATGCAGATAAACCAGAAGGAACAACTGGGGAGCAAGACAGATCCCACAACCCAGGGTTCCAGTCCAGGGCAATAAGGCCTCAAACCTGTGGGGGTTGAGGTGGCAGTGGGAGAAACTCCCGGCCTCACAGGAGAATTTGTTGGAGAGACCCACAGGGTCCTAGAACGTATACAAACTTACCCACCTAGAATCAGCACCAGAAGGGCCCAATTGCTTGTGGGTAGTGGGGGAAGTGATGGAAAGCTGGCAGAGAGCAGAGCAAATGGCATTGTTCCCTCTCAGACCCCTCCCCCACATACAGCATCACAAAGCAGCAACATGGGTTGCCCACCCTGGTGTACACCCAAGACTCTGCACCTTACTACATTATAGGCACACTGAGACAAAAAAAGGGCTCAACTGAAAGAAAAGATCAAAGCTCCAGAAAAAATACAACTAAGTGACAAAGAGATAGCCAACCTATTAGGTGAACAGTTCAAAATGCTGGTAATCAGGATCCTCACAGAATTAGTTGAATTTGGTTGCAAATTAGAGGGAAAAATTAAGGCTGTGAAAAGTGAAATAAAGGAAAATGTACAGGGAACCAATAGTGGCAGGAAGGAAACCAGGGCTCAAATCAATGGTGTGAACCAGAAGGAAGAAGGAAACATTCAACTAGAACAGAATGAAGAAACAAGAATTCAAAAAAAATGAGGAGAGGCTTAGGAACTTCCAGGGCATCTTCAAATATTCCAACATCCAAATCATAGGGGTGTCAGAAGGAGAAGAGGAAGACCAAGAAGTTGAAAATTCATTTGACAAATAGTGAAGGGGAACTTCCCCAATCTGGTTAAGGAAATAGACTTCCAGGAAGTCCAGGAAGTTCAAAAAGTCCCAAAGAAGCTGGACCCAAGTAGGAACACACCAAGGCACATCATAATTACATTAGCCAAGATTAAAGATGAGAGAATCTTAAAAGCAGGAAGAGAAAAGGAGACAGTTACCTACAGAGGAGTTCCTAGAAGACTATCAGCTGATTTCTTAAAAGAACCCTTACAGGCAAGAAGGGGCTGGAATAAGTATTCCAAGTCGTGAAAGGCAAGGACCTACATCCAAGATTACTCTATCCAGCAAAACTATCATTTAGAATGGAAGGGCAGATAAAGTGTTTCCCGGATAAGGCCAAGTTAAAGGAGTTCATCATCACCAAGACCTTATTATATGAAATGTTAAAGGGACTTATCTAAGAAAAAGAAGATAAGAAACATGAACAGTAAAATGACAGCAAACTCACAACTATCAACTGAACCTAAAAAAAATAAACAAACAAAAACTAAGCAAACAACTAGAATGGAACAGAACCACAGAAATGGAGATCACATGGAGGGTAATCAGCAGGTTGAGTGGGTGGGGAGAAAGGGGGAAAAGTACAGAGAATAAGTATCATAAATGGTAGGTAGAAAATAGACAGTGGGAGGGTAAGCATAGTGTAGGAAGTGTAGAAGCCAAAGAACTTATATATATCACCCATGGACATGAACTAAAGGGAGGAATGTGGGTGGGAGGAGGTGTGTAGAGTGGAGGGGAATGAAGGGGGGGGAATGGGACAACTGTAATAGCATAATCAATAAAATACCTATTTTATTTTATTTTTTTATTTTTAGAGAGGGAAGGAAGGGAGAAAGAGAGAGAGAAACATCAATGTGCGGTTGCTGGGGGCCGTAGCCTGCAACCTGGTCATGTGCCCTGACTGGGAATCGAACCTGCACTGCTTTGGTTTGCAGCCCGTGCTCAATCCACTGAGCTATGCCAGCCAGGGCTTAAAATATCTATTTTTTAAAAAGTGTTATTTCTAGGCCACCTTCTCTTGTCTGAACTTTGCAAATTGTTGGAAATAACATGGCTTTGTGCCATTTGAATGTATTTGCACGTATTTCTACATTTTTTAAATGTTTTTTAAAATATGTATTTTTATACATAGGGGAGGGAGGGAGAAAGAGTGAGAGAAACATCAATGTGTAGTTGCCCCTTGTATGCCCTCTACCAGGGACCTGGCCTGCCACCCAGGCATGTGCCCCAACCAGGAATCAATGCAGTGACCCTTTGGTTCACAGGCTAGCACTCAATCCACTGAGTCACACTAGCCAGGGCTGTTTTTACATTTTGATGTGTGAGTTGATGTATAGTGTTTTCAGCCTTTTTGTTTCTATGAGTAGCCACTGAGACACCCCCAAATACAAGATCCAAAACAATTTTCATTTTACCACCCCCTAGAAATGACTTCTGACCAAGAGTGGTGACTGTGTCTATATTGTCAACATTGTTTTCTGGATATGCCTTTCAGTTACTAGAAAACATCTTCATGAGTTATCTCTTTCCAATTTCAGGAGTGCACATACTTACTAAATTTACTGTCTTTCCAGAGACTTGGTCCACAAATCTATCAAACACTTCAGTTCATCATGCTTGAGAACAGAGTTCTGTTGGTTTTAAGTACTCAAACTTTCTCAAACCAGAATTCCAAAGAATCCCATTGTTGGAGTGACCCTTAAAATTCACCTAGTTCAGCTACCTACCTATTGTTTGAATCTCCTTTACAGCATTCTCAACAAGTTGTCATTGGACCATTCCAGAGCCAGGCTAACCACTATCCCAAGGCACTCATTCTACTAACACCCTTTCCCATGCCTTTCCATATGAGCATAGCTCCTATTTCTCTATATTTCTTCCTTATATTGTGCCAAAAATCTCTCTCCTGGTTCCTTGTACCTACTGGCCCTGATTCTTCTTCATGATACCTTACCAATAAAAAAAGAATCTGTTTTTGTTTCTATATAACAATCTTTAGGATGTCTGAGGACAGCTATGATGACCATTCCTGGGCCTTATCTTCTTTAAGCTAATCAGGTCCTGTTCCTGTGGTTGTTAACCTTTCACTATCCTAGTCATCCTTTTCTGAACATGCTTGGTTCTCCAATTTTACTCCTAAAGTCTCAGAACTAAGTGCTTTAAATTTGGCCTAACCATAGCTGATGGAGGCAAAGCTATTATTTTTCTTTCTGTAGCTATTATATTTCTATTGACAGTTTTAAATTTTGCATTCTTTTATCATTAGCTCTCACCTGGATCATTACAATGGTCTCCTAACTAGTATTTCTCTCTATTCTTTCTCATATTCCAGTTTGTCCTATGGCCTACTGCCACTTCTTAATGCATCATTTTGATGGTAGTTTAGTATAGTCACTCAGGGATTGTACTTTGGAGCCAGATTACTGGGTTTAAATCTCAGCTCTACTGTTTATAAGCTCTGTGAACTTGGGGATATCTAACCTTATCAAGCCTTATTTCATTGAACTTTCAAATATGAGTAATATTGACATCTGTCTCACAGAGTACAGTAAGTGAGGTACAACATGCAAGTTAGCCCAGGCTTGGTGAATAGTAAATGTGCAATAATTGTGAGTTATTGTTATTATATATGCTGTTATCACTCTGCTAATAAAAAATCCTCGGTGTTTTCCATTGCCTATCAGTTGAACTGAAATGAATTTTACCTGATATCTGAAGCTCTGTATAGTCTGACCTTAAACTGCTACAAACCAACTTGATTAGTTTGGACAAGTTATCTGTTTCTTTACCTACTGAATGGGGGGAAGATAAAATGATCTCGAATGCCCCTTCAAGGTCAGACATTCTATGATTCAAATGTTCTAATCATTTCCCCCTTTCTATCTAACTGTACTGTGCATAGTTCTATAAAAAGAAAAAAAAACACAACAAATCCTGTTCTTTACGGCATCCATGTCTTTGCTCATGCCATTTCCCCCTTTGGAAATGCTACTCCTTACTTTTCCCTTAAGATGTTGTTCAAATGCTATCCCCTTCATGAATGCTGCAGTCAGAAGATACCAATCTCTTCTCTGAAACTCCTAGAATTATTAGTTTCTTTGGCTCTGTGGTACTACCTTATGGACACATATCTTATATCCCCCACCAGACTGTAATAGAGGGACTATGTCTTTTTCACTTATGAATTCAGCTCACTGTGCCCAGAACTGTGCCTCCTATATTATAGGATATTACAATGCTTATTGAATAAATGGAAAATGAAGCTTTAATTATATGCAACACAAAATTATCACCATGTGACAATGTATCTTCAACTGATCCATATTTCTTTGGCATGCATTTTGAATTTATAGTTCATTTTTACTGTACTTTTTTTAACCATTTACCCCTCTTATATCCTCTTCCACATCCATCCATCTGCCTTTTCCCCACAATCACCACACTGGTGTCCATGAGTTCTTTTTCTTCTTTGCTCGATCCTTCCATCTCCCAACTGCCCAACCCCCAAGCTGTCAGCTAGTTCTCTATCTATGAGTCTGTCTCCACTTTCCTTGTTAGTTTAGTTTGTTCATTAGATTCCTCATATGAGTGAAATCATATGGTATTTGTCTTTCTCTGACTGGTTTATTTCACTTAGCATAATTTTTTCCAGGTCCAGTCATACTGTTGCAATGGGTAAAATTTTCTTTTTTATGGCTGAGTAGTATTCCATTGTGTAAATGTACTATATCACCTACTGATGGACATTTGGGCTGCTTCCAAATTTTGGCTGTTGTAAATAACACTGCAGTGAACATAGGAGTGCACATATTGTTTCAAATTAGTACTTCAGTTTTCTTCAGGTAAATTCCTAGAAGTAGAATCTCTGGATCATAAGGCAGTCCCATTTTTTATTTTTCGAGGTAATTCCATATTGCTTTCCACAGTGGTACACAAATCTGCATTTTCATCAAAAGCACAGAAGGGTTCCCCTTTATCCACATCCTTGCAGTACTTGTTCTTTGTTGATTTATTGATGATAGCCATCCTGACAGGTGTGAGGTGATGTCTCATTGTGGTTTTAATTTGCAATTCTCTGATGATTGGTGACATTGGAGAAATGTCTATTCAGGTCCTTTGGCCATTGTTAAATTAGAGTGTTTGTTTTTTTGGTGTTGAGTTTTATGTAAATTTTGGATATTAACCCCTTATCATATGTATTGGTGAATATGTTCTCCCATTCAATGTGTTCTTTTCATTTTACTGATGGTTTCCTTTGCTGTGCAAAAACTCTTTAGTTTGCTGTAGTCCCATTTGTTTATTTTTTCTCCCCACCTTGCCTGAAGAGATATATCAGAAAAAAATATTACTATAAGCAATGCCTGAGATTTTACTGTTTTCTTCTTTAAAAGAAATAATATATATATATATACACACATATATAATCTTTATTATATTTTTCCATTACCATTTAGTCCCCTTAGACCCCCCCGAAATCACCACACTGTTGTCCATGTCCATGAGTCCTTTTTCTTTTTTGCTCAATCCCTCCATCCTCTAACCTCCTCCATCAGTCTTTAATCTATTTAAAATGTATTCTTGTGTGTGGCACAAAAAGGTGGTCTAGGTTCATTTTTCTGCATTTTTTCTGTCCAAATTTCCCAATACTATTTATTGAATAAACTATTTTTAGCCCATTGTATGTTTTGCCTCCTCTGTCAAATATTAGTTGACTATCAAAGTATGGATTCATTTCTTGGATCCCTATTCTGTTCCACTAATCTGTGTGTCTGTTTTCATGCCAGTACCAGGCTGTTTTGATTACTATGGTGTTATAGTACAGTTTGATCTTAGGTAGCATGTTTCCTCCAACTTTGTTCTTTCTCAAGATTGCTGTTGCTATTCAGGGTCTTTTGTGGTTCCATATAAATTTTTGGAATATTTGTTCTAGTTCTGTGAAATAGGTCATTGGTATCTTGAAACAAATAGATTGCTTTGGGTAGTATGAACATTTTAATGATGTTATTTCTTCCTATCCATGAACACAGTATGTGCTTCCACTTATTTGTATTGTGTTCTATTCCTTTCTTCAATGTCTTAAAGTTTTTTTGAGTATAGGTTTTTTTATGTTCTTGGTTAAATTTATTCCTATGTTTTTTGAAGCAATTATGAATGGGATTGTTAATTTCTCTTTCTAAAAGTTCATTATTGGCATATAAAAATGCAACTGGTTCCTGGATATTAATGTTATGTCTTACTACTTTACTGAATTCACTTAGCAGTTCTGCTAGTTTCTTGGTGGGATCTTCAGGGTTCCTAAAGATTATGTACCACATGTACAATGTATGAATATGTACAATATCATGTCATGTGAAAATAATGATAGTTTTAATTCTTCCTTGCCAATTTGGTGCCTTTTATTTCTTTTTTCAAATTTTTTTATTGATGTTTGAATAAGTTGTCTTCATTTTTCTACCACCACTTTCCCCCGCAGTAGCCATCCCCCCTCCTACCCTCAATTCTACCCCCCTTTGGCTTAGTCCATGGGTCCTTTATACATGTTCATTTATGACCTTTTCCTTTCTTTCCCATGTTATTTCCCTCTCCTCTCCCCTCTGGTTACTGTCAGTTGTTAATTTTAGTGTCTCTGGTTATATTTTGCTTGCTTGTTTCTTTTGTTGATTAGGTTCCACTTAAGGGTGAGATTATATGGTATTTGTCTTTCACCACCTGACTTACTTCACTTACCATAATGCTCTCCAGTTCCATTCATGTGGTGAAGGCTAGGAGCTCCTTCTTTCTTTCTGCTGTGTAATATTCCATTGTGTAAATGTACCATAGTTTATTGATCCATTCATTTACTGATGGGCACCTAGGCTGCTTCCAGCACCTAGGCTATTGTAAATTGTGCTGCTATAAACATTGGGGTGCACAGGTTTTTTTGGATTGGTGTTTCAGGGTTCTTAGGATAAAATCCTAGCAGTGGAATTGCTGGGTCAAAAGGCAGATCCATTTTTAGTTTTTTGAGAAAATTCCATACTGTTTCCATAGTGGTTGTACCAGTTTGCAATCCCACCAAAAGTGCACTAGGGTCCCCTTTTCTCCACAACCTCTCCAACACTTATTGTTTATTGATTTGTTTATGGTGGCCATTCTGACGGGTGCGAAGTGGCATTTCATTGTGGTTTTAATTTGCATCTCTCTGATGACTAGTGATGCTGAGCATCCTTTCATGTGTCTCTGGGCCCTCTGGGCCCTCTGACTGTCCTCCTTTGACAAGTGTCTCTTCAGTTCCTTTGCCCAGTTTTTAATTGGATTATTTGCCTTCCTGGTGTGGAGTCATGTGATTTCTTTAGGTATTTTGGAGATCAAACCCTTGTCTGAGATATCATTGGAAAATATATTTTCCTGTACAGTTGGTTCCCTTTTCATTCTGCTGATGTTTACTTTAGCTGTGCAGAAGCTTTTTATTTTGATGAAGTTCCATTTGTTTATTC
This sequence comes from Tonatia bakeri, assembly GCA_004024845.1. Lineage (NCBI taxonomy): Eukaryota > Metazoa > Chordata > Mammalia > Chiroptera > Phyllostomidae > Tonatia > Tonatia bakeri. Next base: position 87,380 of record PVIA01005881.1, read on the forward strand.
TCTCCTTTACATCCCTTGCTGTAGGGGACATGTCAGTGAAAATATTGCTGCATGGGATATCTGAGATTTTTCTGCCTATCTTCTCCTCTAGGACTTTTATGGTATCATGACTTATATTTAAGTCTTTTATCCATCTTGAGTTTATTTTTGTGTATGGTGTAAGTTGATGGTTCAGTCTCATTTTTTTTTGCATGTATCTCTCCACATCTCCCAGCACCATTTGTTGAAGAGGTTATTTTTGCTCCCCTTTATGCTGCTGCCCCTTTGTGGAATATTGGTTGACCATAGAGACTTGGGTTTATTTCTGTGCTCTCTATTCTGTTCAACTGAACTATGTGTCTGTTCTTATGCCAGTTCTAGACTGTTTTGATTACAGTGGCCTTGTAATATAGTTTGATGTCAGGTATGGTGATCCCACCTACTTTGTTCTTTTTTCTCAAAATTCCTGCAGCTATTTGAGGTAATTTATGGTTCCATATAAATTTTTGAAATGTTTGTTCTAGATCTGTGAAATATGTTACTGGTATTATAATAGGTATTGCATTGAATCTATAAATTGCTTTGGGTAGTATGGACATTTTAATGATGTTAATTCTTCTAATCTGTGAACATGGTATATTCTTTCATTTATTTGTGTCTTCCTTAATTTCCTTCTTCAATGTTGTGTAGTTTTCTGAGTAAACGTCTTTTATCTCCTTGGTTAGGTTTCTTACTTTAATTTTTGTTGTTATTGTTGCTACAGCAAATGGGATTTTTTCCTGATTTCTGCTTCTGATATTTCATTGTTGGTGTACAAAAATGCCTTTGATTTCTGGATATTGACTTTGTATCCCACTGTTTTTCCAAATTCATTTATCAGGTTGAGCAGTTTTTTTTTGTGTGGACTCTATAGAGTTTTCTATGTACATTATTATGTTATCTGCAAACAATGACAGTTTTGTTTCCTCTTTTCTAACTTGGATGCCTTTTATTTCCTTTTCTTGTCTTATTGCTGTGTCTAGAACTTTCAATACTATGTTGAATATAAGTGATGAAAGCAGACATACTTGTATTGTTCTTGATCTTAGTGGGAAAGCTTTTAGTTTTTGCCCATTGAGTATGATGTTAGCTGTAGGCCTCTTGTATATGGCCTTTATTATGTTGAGGAATGCTCCCTCTACTCCCACTTTGCTGAGTGTTTGTATCATAAATGGGTGTGGCACCTTATCAAATGCTTTTTCTGCATCTATTGATATGATCATGTAATTTTTGTCCTTTCTTTTGTTTGTGTGATGTATTATGACTATTGATTTGGAAATATTGTACCATCCTTGCATCCCTTGGGATGAATCCCACTTATTCATGGTGTATGGTCTTTTTAATGTATTGCTGGGTGTGGTTTGCTAATATTTCATTGAGGATTTTAGCATCTGTGTTCATCAGTGATATTGGCTAGAAGTTTTCTTTCTTTGCTGTGTCTTTATCTAGTTTTGGGATTAGGATGATGCTGGCTTCATCAAAAGAGTTGGGGAGTCTTCCCTATTCTTGCATTTTTCGGAATAGTCTGTGAAGGATGGGAGTTAGCTCTTCCTTAAATGTTTTATAAAATTCTCCTGTGAAACTATCTGGTCCAGTGCCTTTGTGTGCTGGGAATTTTTTATTACTGCTTCAATTTCATCTGCTGTTATTGTTCTGTTCAGGCTTTCTGCTTCTTTTTCATTGAGTTTTGGAAGATTATATTTTTCTAGAAATTTGTCCACTTCACCTAGGTTTTCAAATTTCTTGTCATATAGTTCTTTGTAGTAATTTCTTACAATCCTTTTTATTTTTGTGGTGTCAATTGTAATCTATCTTTCATTTCTTGTTTTGCTTATTTGGGTCCCCTCTTCTTTTTTTCTTGATGAGTCTGCTTAAAGGCTTGTCAATTTTATTTATCTTTTCAAAGAACCAGCTCCTGGATTTATTGATCCTTAGAATTGTGCCTTTAGTCTCTATGTCTTTTAATTCTGCTCTGATGTTGGTTATGTCCTTCCTTCTACTCACTCTGGGTTTTGTTTGTTGTTGTTCCTCCAGTTCTTGTAGGTGTAGAGTTAGGTTGTTTATTTGAAATATTTCTATCTTTTTTAGGTAGGCCTGTATCACTGTGAACTTCCCTCTCTTGACTGCCTTTGGTCTGTCCCATAAGTTTTGGACTGTTGCTAGTTCATTTTAATTTGTTTCCAGAAACTTTTTGATTTCTTTCTTGATCTCATTCTTTTTTTAAAAATTATTTTATTGTTGTTCAATTACAGTTGTCTGCATTTTCTCCCCACCTCCCCCCACCCCAGCAAAACCCACTCATTATTTTTTTAAGATTTTATTTATTCATTTCTTAGAGAGAGGGGAAGGGAGGGAAAGAAACATCAATGTGTGGTTGCTTCTTGCACATCCCCCACTGAGGACCTGGCTTGGAATCCAGGCATGTGCCCCAACTGGGAATCAAACCAGGAGCCCTTTGGTTCACAGACCCATGCTCAGTCCACTGAGCTATACCAGCCAGGACTCATTCTTAACCCATTCATTGTTTAATAGCATGTGATTCAATCTCCATGAGTTTGAGTAATTTGAAATTTTTTCCTTGGGGTTGGTTTCTAGTTTTAAGCCCTTGTGGTGAAAAGATGCTTGATTTGATTTCAATTGTATTGAATTTGTTGAGGCTTGTTTTGTGTCCTATCATGTGGTCTGTCTTTGAAAATGTTACATGTGCATTTGAAAAGAATGTGTATTTTGCTTCTTTGGGATGACAGGTTCTATGTAAATTAGCTAAGTCCATTTGATCTAGGACATAGTTCGATGCCACAATATCCTTGTTGATATTTTGTTTAGAAGATCTATCCATTTTGACAGTGGGGTGTTAAAATCCCCTAGTGTAAGTGTGTTGCTGTCTATATCTTTCTTGAAGTCCTCCAAAATTTTCCTTATGTATTTGGGTGCTCCTATGTGTATAATATTTATGTCTTCTTGAGGTATTCTTCCCTTGAGTATTATGAAGTGTCCTTCTGGGTCTCTTTTTATGGCCTTTGTTTTGAAGTCAATTTTGTCAGATATAAGTATTGGTACCTTGGCTTTTTTTTTTCCTGTCCATTTGCATGGAATATTTTTCTAGCCCTTCTTTCAGTCTGTGCAGGTCTTTTTTTCTGAGGTGGTTCTCTTGTAGGCAGCATATGCTTGGGTCATGTTTTCTTATCCATTCAGCTACCCTAAGTCTTTTGAATGGAGCATTTAATCCATTTACATTTAAGGTTATTATTGATAGGTATTTATTTTTTGCCGTTTTACCCCCTTTGTACTTTTGTTCCTTTCTTTCTCACTGTTTTTCGTCCTTTTCTTAAAGCAGTCCTTTCGGTATGTCTTGCAAGCTGGTTTGGTGGAAATGTATTCTTTTAGCCTTCTTTTTTTTTTTTTTTCAAGCTCTGTATTTTGCCTTCCATTTTAGTTGAGAGCCTTGCTGCATAGAGTTGTCTTGGTTACAGGCCTTTGCTTTTCATTACTTGGAATATTTCTTGCCATTCCCTTCTGGCTTGTAATGTTTCTGTTGAGAAGTCAGCTGCTAGTCTAATCAAGGCTTGCTTGCATATTACTTCCTGTTTCTCCCTTGCTGTCTCTTTTATTTTCTTCTTCTTGTCTGATTGATGTGGCTAGGACTTCCATTACTATGTTGAATAAGACGGGTGAAAGCAGACATCTCTGTCTTGTTCCTGATCTTAAGAAATGGTTATAGTTTGAGATAGATAACTGAGAATTATGTGTATTCTTAAAGAATATTCAGGAAATCAGCAAATACCCTGTATAATCAATCTGAGAAATAGCTGGACATTTTTTATTACTTTGGAGACTTTTAATTAAAGATGGTTAAAGAAAGCATTATTTTAAAAATATTTATTTACTTTTAGAGGGGAAGAGAAGGGGAAAGAGAGGGAGAGAAACATCAGTGTGTGGTTTTCTCTTGAGCGCCCCTTACTGGGGTCCTGGCACACAACCTAGGTATGTACCCTGAATGGGAATCAAAGCAGCAACCCTTTGGTTCACAGGCCTGTGCTCAATCCACTGAGCTATACCAGTCAGGGAAAAAGCATTATTTTTAATAAAATAATTTGTTCCCTAAAAGGTAATATTCCAGAAGAGTTAAAGTCTAGGAACTGTAACTGTGAAGTGTAGCAACAATGAAAATCTAGGAAATTGGATAAGGAAATAACTTAAACAAATGAAGAATACTGAGAAAACAAGAAAGAGCCATCCCCTCACCTTGTGGAAATGGGTGCCAAATCTCTCAAGAAGATGGCCTGCAAGTTCCATGAAACCCTCCTGTGTTAATCCTCTTTAGCTATGATAATATATCCAAATATCAAAATAGTTGATGTTGTCTTTTCTTTACACACAGGAGAAGTATGATGAGGGACACATTTCTCTATCCCACTTGCCAGCTTATCAGGCACAAACTCTCAGAAATTCCCACTATTACTCACTTTGTCTTATGATGATACTGAAGGCCCATGGTGTCTAACTGACAGTGCAAAAATGGGAGAGTGTGAGAAAAGGCACAGAAGAAACTAGTTAAGCCATCATTTAGTCAAAAGTTAGAGATGTTGTAACAATCTGAGTTGAGTGTGGACCTGTGCCCTTGGCTCCAGTCCCTTAATATGAGGGAAGTCTTCCCCACTTTATGTGGCATATCTTGGGGGTGTAATATCTTAGAGCTTAGGAGAGCTTTCTCTCATACTTGATATTATCAGCACAAAGCCATCATACATTTCAACATTCATCAGTCACATCTCAGTCACTTTTGGTTCTTCAGAGGCATGTCATATACATTTTTATTTAACTTTCAAATACTATAAGCTAAGCAATGTCCAGTAACTGTCCTGAGAGCTTAACATGATACATTACTTAATCCTTACAAAACCCCTATGAGGTAGGTACTATTATTATACCTATTTTACAAAAGAGCAAATAATGACACATGGCAGTTAATAATTTTCCCAAAGTCAGACACTAGTAAATGATGGAGCCAATATTCACACTTAAATCTGCCTGAGTACAGTCAGTGGTGATTAACAAATATGCCATATATATAAAATCATAGCACATTTATACTTTTTAATCTGCCTTTTAATTCAATAAATATTGTTGAATCTTTCAATGTCAGTAAATACAGTTTTACATTGTCACTTCAAATGCATTTTTAGCATATCAATACAAGGTTGTACCAAAATTTACTTATTCTCTTATTGATAGGAATTTTGGTTGTGCCTAGTTTTTCACAATGTAAACAGCATTGTGCTGGAAACATTATACATCTGTTTACCTTCATGCCCTTGTATTATGATTCCCTCAGAATAAATTCTCAGAAGCTTTATGCCACTTCCAGGATGTGACAGGGAAAACATGTAAAGTAACATTTCAAGGAAAGTCCTCAATGGAAAGAACCAAACCAATGCCTTTATAGAGCCAAACACAAGTTCCAAAATGAACATATGTTTAATGCAGAACAGAAAAAAGAAATAACAAAAACAAAATATCAAAGAAGAAATAAGAATTTGTAGACAGAGAGTCAGGAGATAAGAAGAAGAAAATACTAATTCTAAACTAAAAGTAGGACCTATGAATATTTGAGAATGGGAGAACAAGAGAGAAGATTGGCTGATGCTGGCCTTAGTGGACAAACTGAACAGACTGACAGTGCAAAAAGAAAAAGAAATAGATTATGGAGTTCTTTCTACAATTATTTTAGGAGTGGAGATAAGAGAGAGGCCATGGTCTTATGTTGAAGCAACAATCAAAAGAGAAAGAGACAGCTAATAAAGGAGCTGACATGACAGAAGTGAACATCAGAATCCAGTTGTTGAAGAGAGAAATGCCTGCAGCCCTGCCAGTCTTACTGCTGATTTCAACATGACTTTGGAAGATAGGAGCTGCAACAAAACTTTGCGTGTTACTGTTTACAATGGCGAATAGAAGGAAAAGGAAAGCCATAAAGATGTCATAGGAATCTAGCTGCAGAAGATGATGAAACTAGCACAATGCATACTCTTCAAAGTGCTAGAAATAGCAATAAAGGGATAAGCAGTATTTAACTGACAAGCACTAGGATTTCTCTGAAATTCTTTAACGTCAAAGGCTAAGAAATGTGTCTGGATCAAGAATAGGCTTTGGTGTATGATTTTCTTTTGAAACTCTTACAGAGCAATGAAATATCAGATGTACTATGAAATTGAAGAAGATAGCACATAGCAATGGGTGGGTAAGGGAAGAAATTGAAGTGATAGTTGGGCCAGGAAAGGCTACTCTTGTGTGGTCCGCCATATGTCTCTTATGAAAAGTGACACCATGTTCAAGAGAAACAGAGGAGATGAAAAGGAGATGGTTTATATGTAGCCAGTTATATATTATTCAGAATAAATTATTCTGGCAATATGCATAGAAAGCCAGAGAAGCCAAAGTTAGACAAAGTGAAACATTATAAATATACAAGCTAGAGGAAAATGTGCTAGTAGCAAAATTCTGTAAGTGGTTAAAGTTCTTGGTATTTATTTGTAGGGAAGGAAGACAAGGGAGATTTTTGGAAAATCAGAATAAAGCTCAGAAGAAAATAAATGTGTAGAGTTTAGAAGTTATTAGAATAGAGGCTATGACTTAAATAGTAGATTTGGTGTGTTATAGACATCTTGATGGGAATCATTGAGGTAGCTGTATGGAACACTAAATCCAACACTTGGGAAGGTCACCTTTCTGCAACTGGAAAAAGGCAGGCTGGGCTTAATCATGGTGGATCGTGAGAAGAATTAATGCAGTGAAGTACAAAACAGAACTCCGCTTACATCTCAGTTTTGAAACTTACTAGCTATATGGCTTTCTACAAGTTATCTTTCTAAGTTTTGGTTTCTTCATTTGGAAAATAAGTATGATAATGGTATCAACCACTAATGGCTAGTGTGTGGAATTGTTGAGATAATATACATAACATTGTAAGGTATGGGCATTTAAGAAGTACTCAATAAATATAGGGATATAAAAAATGTTCACCAAAATTTTAATGGTAATTATCTCTTGGGGGTGAGATTTTGGGAGTCCTTTACTTCTTTGTTTTATATCTTAAATAGACTTTTAAAATAGCATCTTAGTTTGAAATACTTTAAGACAATAAGTTAAAAAAATAGTACACTGTTCTCATGTACCATTCATTCAGTCTCTATGAAAGTTAGTATCTTACATAACCACAGTACATTGTCAAAACCAGGAAACTTAACATTGCTATAACACTATTAACTGAGATAGAAACTTTATTCAAAATTCACCAGTTTTTTCATGTACTCTTTTTGCATATAGCTCTGTCAAAAATTATCACATATGCAGATCCATGTAACCATCACCACAATCAGGATACAGAACTATTGATGGGGTATTTTTATAATGATGAAGTAGCATGCATTTTGTAAGAGAAAAAGTAATTTTATAATTGGGAAATTATAATATTTCCCCCTTCCTTTAAAAAATTCCTACCAAAACTTATGGGATGCAGCAAAAACAATTCTAAAAGGGAAGTTTATAGCTATAAATCCTTACATTAAGGAAAAGGAAATATCTCAAATAAACAACTTAACATTATACTTCAAGAAACTAGGAAAAGAAGAATAAATTAAGCCCAAAGTGAGCAGAAGAAAGTAAAGATTAGAGCCAAAATAGATGAAAAAAGTAAAACAATAAAATGATTAACAAAACTAAGAGTTGGATCATTGAAAAGATAAACACAACTTACAAATATTTAGCTAAAATAACCAAAAAAAAAAAGAGGACTCACATAAATAAGATCAGAAATGAAATAGGAGACATTACAACTAATACCACAGAAATACTAAGGATCATAAGAGACTACTATGGACAATTACATACCAACAAATTGGCAAACTAATAGAAATACATAAATTACTGCAAATATACAATTTACCAAGATTGAATAATGAAGAAATAGAAAGTTTGAACTGACCAATAATGGTTAAAAAAATGTAAAGAGTAATCAAAAGCCTCCCAACAAAGAAAAGCTCAGGCTTTACAGGTAAATTCCACCAAATGTTGAAATAAGAATTAATGCCAATCCTTCTTACACACTTCAAAAAAATTGAACACCCACAAACACATCATATGAGTCCAGCAGTATACTGATACCAAAGTCAGACAAGGACACTACTAGAAAAGAAAACTATAGGAAAACATCCCTGATGAGTTCACATGTAAAAATCTTCAAGAAATTAATATCAAACTGAATTTAGTGGCACATTAAAAGCATCATACAACATAATCAAATGGGATTTATTCATGGGATGTAAGAATGTTTTGACATACACAAATCAATAAATGTGATATATCACATTAATAGAATGAAAGATAAAAATCACAATTTTCTCACTAGATGCAGAAAAAGCATATGACAAAATTCAATATCCTACATTGAAACTAGAAAGTTTTTACACAGCAAAGGAAATCATTAACAAAATAAAAAGATAACCCATAGAAAGGGAGAACATATTCATCAATACATCTCCTAAGTGGTTAATACCAAAATTTATAAAGTACTTACAAAACTCTACACACATAAAAAATGAACCAATTAAAAAAATGGGCAAAGGACCTGAATAGACCATTTCCCAAGGAGGACATACAGATGGCCAATAGACATATGAAAAAATGCTCACCATCACTAATCATTAGAGAGATGCAAATTAAAACCACAATGAGATATCACCTCATACCTGTCAGAATGGCTAGCATCAATAAATCAACAAATAGAAAATGCTGGTGAGGATGAGGAGAAAGGGGAACCATTTTGCACTGTTGGTGGGAATGCAGATTGGTACAGCCACTGTGGAAAGCTGTATAGAGATACCTCAATAATTAAAAATGGATCTGCCTTTTGACCCAGTGATTCTCCTTCTGGGAGTATATCTGATGGAACTCTAAACACTAATTGAAAAGGACATAAGCACCCCTAGTTCATTGGGAAGTTATTTACAGTTGCCAAGATAGGCAAGCAGTCTAAGTATTCATTGATAGATGAGTGGATAAAACAACTATGGGGCATTCACACAATGGAATATTACTTGGCTATAAAAAGAAGAAAATTTTACCCTTTGCAACAGTATGGATAGGCCTGGTGAACATTATGCTAAGTATAATAAACCAGTCAGAAAAAGACAAATACTATATGGTTTCACTCATAAGTGGAATCTAATGAACAAACTGAACTAACAAGGAAAATGGGGACAGATTCATAAATGGGAGAGCGTGATGACAGCTTGGGGGGGCAGGTAAAGGGTTGAGAGATTGAGCAAAAAGGAGAAAGGACTCATGGACATGGACCACAGTATGGTGATTGCTGGGGGGAGGGAGATATAAGGGGACTGAAGGGTAATGAAAAAATACAATAAAGATTAAATGAAATACAAAAAACTTCCCCAAATTTAACATCCTTTCATGATAAAAAGGCTCAATGAAAGGTGAGAAAATAAAATCATAGAAAATATTTAAAAGTAGAATGAAAGTGATAAGGGCTCAAAAATAGAAAAGGATGTCTTAAAGAATGAATACAAGAATTATAGTATCAACTAATTAATGCTAGATCCTGAAATAAAAAGAAGAGAAAGTGAAAGAGAAAAAATATATCAAAGATATACCATAAGAATTTCCCAGACCCCAAAAACGTAAGTCTCCAGATTAAAAAAATAAGTGCAAACCTATTTGAATAAATAATGAAGGAGAATTTCCCCAAGCTGGCAAAGGAAATAGACTTCCAGGAAGTCTAGGAAACTTAAGAGAGTCCCAAAGAAATTGGACCCAAGGAAGCACACACCAAGATACTTCATAATTACATTATTTGAGATTAAAGATAAGGAATTTTAAAAGCAGCAAGAGAAAAGGAGACAGTTACCCACAAAAGAGTGCTCATAATTCCATCGGCTGATTTCTGAAAAGAAACTTTACAGGCAAGAAGGGGCTAGAAAGAAGTATTTGAAGTCATGAAAGGCAAGGACCTATGTCCAAGATTACTCTATCCAGCAAAGCTATCATTTAGAATGGAAGGGCAGATAGAGTGCTTCCCAGATCAGGTCAAGTTAAAGGAGTTCATCATCACCAAGCCCTTATTATATGAAAAGTTAAAGGGGCTTATCTAAGAAATAGAAGATCAAAAACTGAACAGTAAAATGACAACAAACTCACAACTACCATCAAGTGAACCTAAAAAATAAAAACTAAGCAAACAACTAGAACAGGAACAGAATCACAGAAATGGAGATCCCATGGAGGGTTATCAGTGGGGACAGGGAGGGGGAGAATTGTGGGGAAGATAAAGGGAATAAGAAGCATAATAGGTAAGCACAAAATAGACAGAGGGAGATTAAGAATAGCATAGGAAATGGAGAAGCCAAGGAACTTACATGTACAACCCATGGATATAAACTAAAGAGAGGGGGTAATTCTGGAGGGTAGGGGGTGGTGGAAGGAGGAGGGGGGTAGAGGAGAGAATAAAATTGGGACAACTGTAATAGAATAATCAATATGAAATTTAAAATACAATCTTTACATTTGCAATAACATGAATGGATCTAGTGGATATTATACTAAGTGAAGTAAATCAGTAGCAAAAGACAAATACTGTATGGGGTCACTTATATGTAGAATCTAAAAAGAAAACAATAAAAAAAGGATTCATAAAAACAGGGACCAAAGGTATGGTTACCAGAAGGGAGGGTGTGTGGGGATGGATGAAAAAGGGAATGGAAACACAGTCAATAATATTGTGATAAGTTTACATAGTGACAGATGATGACTAGAATTAGTGTGGTGATCACATTGTGAGGTATAAAAATATTAAATCACTCTATTGTACACCTCAAACTAGTGCAACTAACATAAGACTGCATAACAACTATACTTACATAAGTAAAGAATATAAAAAAAGAAAAAATACCATTTCAAATTGTTGTTAAAATAAAATACTCCAGTGCATTTCTAACTAAACTCTTACAGAATTTATGTACTGAGAATTGCATAATGCTGATGAAAGAAATCAAAGGTGACCTAAAGAAATGTAGATACATAACATGTTTATGGATTGGAAAATTCAACATAATAAAGATGTAAATTCTCCCAAGTTGATATACAGATTTAATACAATTACCATAAAGCCCCTAGCAAGATTTTTTGTAGATGTAGACAAGATTATCCTAAAATTAATATGGAAAGTCAAAGAAAGTAGAACAGCTAAAAACAATTTTGTAAAAGAATGAAGTAGGAAGAATCAGCTTTCCCAAATTCAGAACTTACTATATAGTTACAGTAATTAAGACTTTGTTCTATTGGAACGAGATAAACACATAAATCAATGGAACAAAATAGATAACCCTTAAATAGATTCATATAAATATGTCCAGCTGATTTTTGACAAAGGTTCAAAAGCAATTTAATGGAGGAAAGCTAACCTTTTAAACAAATGGTGCTGGAGCAATTGGACACCTATAATCAAAATGAACTTTCATTTAAATGTCACACCTATACAAAAAAATATCTGAAATTGATCAAGGATTAAGTGTAAATCATAAAACCACAATACTTTTAGGAAAAAAACATAAGAGAAATCTTTGGTATTTAGGAGTCAGCAAAGAGTTGATAACAAAAGCACAAATAATAAGGGGAAAATTGATGACCTGGACTTTATCAAAATTAAAAACTTTTGCTCTGCAAAATACCCTGTTAAGATAAGGAGATCCAAGATGGCAGCAGAGTATGAAGAACTTACACTCATCTCATCCCAGAGCCAAATTGGAATTACAACTAAAATATAGAGCAATCAACCTGAATAATTAACTGAAGACTTGTTGAAGAGAAGTTTTATAACCAAGGATTTACTGAAAAATGCACATCAGGACTGGTAGAAAGGGCAGAGATGCCTAAAGGGCTATCCTCCACAGGAGGCAGCTGAGATTCCAGAGGGCAATCTCTGCTGCAAAGGTTCCCCCTGAGACACATGGGGTCTCAACCCGGATGGACTCCCCAGCCCAGAGCACCAGAGCTGGAAAGAGGTGCCCACATAATATATTGCTGTGAAAATCAGTAGGGATTCTGTCCTCCAGAGAGAGACTGGAGTCTGCTAGAGAACCAGGGGCCCTTTTAAAGGGCCAACATACAGAATCTCATTTGCAGCCACTCATAGTAGACTCTGGCAGGGGGAGGGCAGAGTGAACTAGAGTTGCATGAGGAGAAACTGGGGTTTATGGCTCTGGGGAGAGAGCTGAAGGGACAGCCACAAGGGTCTCTGTGCTGAGTTCCTCTCCCACACCTCAGACACCATCTTTCTTGGGTGGAGCAATTTCCTTCTTAGGGCACCAGCCTGGGGGAATGCAATAGCCCCACCCTGTGGAGCTTGCACCCTACTGAGGAGCCAGCTGCCTGTGGTAGGGTGACTTGGTGGGTATCAGTGACTAAGTTGTATGGCTTTGGTGTCGAGGCCATTCCCCACACTTTCCTGTGAACCTGAGTGGTGTTACCCCTTCACAGGAGTTCCACTAGTTTCATTCTCCTGGGTCCCAGTGGCCATACCCTCCAGACTCCTGGTGGCTTCATCCTGCATAAAGCTGGGAAGATTCTGAGACAGACTGATGTGTGGTCCTGGGGTGTGGCCCAAACCTCCCATCTTCCCCTAAATCTTATGGGGTGCCACCCACTCATGGGAGTTCCACTACCTCATGCTAAACCTGAGGTCCTGGAAAAATCCGGGACAGACTGTGTTATGTGGCTCTAGGATGGGGGCCATTTTTCCCTTGCTTGTTGAACCAGTACAGAGCCCTCCCTTCACATGGCCAAATCTTGGTTTATTTGGGCCTGATAAATTGCTGGCCTGACCTTGATGATTCCCTGAAGCCCTGCCCCACCACAAAGATAAATACCCCTCAGGTTGCATCTAGACTTGGTGTACCCTTGGACATTTGCTGAGTAGCCTCAGACTCAGCACTGGCACCAATTTTGAACCTGTATCAGTCTGGTGAACAACATACAACCCTATCTGGTGCAACTTGAGTACTGCCAGAGTCTGTTTCAATGACTGAGTCTAACAGGCAGCCAACAAGTGGAGGCGGGTGGAATGGGATATTGGAGTACCTTGGGAAATCCCTGGGCCCAGTACTTATAAGTTGGCCTTGGTGCATAGCTTGGTTCTTCTTATGCACAACCAGGCCCTGCAGAGACAGCCAAAAACTGTGGATATCTTTGTAACTCCAGACAGGTTGGTTGCTCCGGGTCAGTCACAGGTAGCATGTGACATTGTCATGCATCAGTCACCCCCAAGAGGCTTCAGAATCAACAGACCCAGTGGCTAGCTTCACTTTGGAGATATTGGCAGGCAGCAGGTCTTGCAGAGGCAAATTCTGCTATATGTGGTCAGCACCTGCACAGCAGCTCATACACTGTGGTCAAGGTTGATACTGACAGTCAGCCAGTCTGAGGGTTAACCCCATGCACAAAGAGGCCAATTACAATCACTACTCAATTATAACAAGTTCACAAAGCCCACCAAAGTGACATTCCTGGAGCACTGACATTAGGTGATCAAGGAGACTGTGCCACTAGGTCCCACAGGACACCTACTATATGAGGCCACCCTACCAAGACAGGGAGTCATAAGAGATCTATGTAATACATAGAAATGAACACGGAGAGGCAGCCAAAATGAGAAGGCCAGAAATAGGCACCAAATGAAAAAACAGAAGAAATCTCCAGAAAAAGAGCTAAATGAAATAGAGGTAAGCAATTCATCAGATATATAGTTCAAAAAAATGGTTAAATGATGCTCAGGGAACTTAGTGACAGCATGAAAAAGGGAATAGAAACCATAAAAGAAAACCATAAAAAAGAAACCATAAAAAAGAAAGTAAATAGTAGATTGGATGAAGTAGAAGACTGAATCACCAATTTGGAAGACCAGGTAGCAGAAAACACCAAATCAGAGCAGCAAAAACAAAAAACAAAATAAATGAGGATAGTTTAAGGGACCTTTGGAACAACATGAAGCATAACAACATCTACATCATAAGGATACCAGAAAGAGAAGAGAGAGAGCAAGGGATCTAGAACCTATTTGAAGAAATAATGATTTATAACTTCCCTAACTTAGTGAAGGAAAAAGACACACAAGTTCAGAAAGCACAAATAATTCCAAACAATATAAACCCCAAAAGGCCCATGCCAAGACACACTATAATTAAAATGGCAAAGGTTAAACATGAAGAGAGAATTTTATTTTTCCTTTTTTTATTGTTGTTCAAGTACAGTTTTCTACCTTTTCCCCCGACCCCTCTCCAACACTTCAGCCCTCCCGGCCTCCCTCTCCCATTTCCACCCCCGCTTATTATCGTCCATGTGTCCTTTATAATTGTTCTTGTAAACCCTTCACCCTTTCCCCCCATTATCCCCTCCCCTCTCCCCTCTGATCACTGTCAGCTTGTTCTCAACTTCAGTGTCTTTGGCTATACTTTGTTTGCTTGTTCATTTTGTTGATTAGGTTCCTGTTAATGGTGAGATCATATGGTATTTGTCTTTCAGTGCCTGACTTATTTCACTTAGCATAATGCTCTCCAGTTAAAAGCAGCAACTGATAAATAAAATCAGTACAGTAGCAGGATACAAAATAAATATCCAGAAAACAATTGCATTTGTATATACTGATAATAAGCTATCAGAAAGGGAAACTAAAAATCCTATTTACAATTTTATTTTACAAAAACCTAGAAATAAATTCAACCATGGAGTTAAAAACCTGTACTTAGAAAATTATAAGACACTGAAGAAAGAAATTGAAGAAGATACAAATAAATGGAAGCATATACTGTGCTCATGGATAGGAAGAATTAGCATCATTAAAATGTCCATATTAGGACTTTCAGCCAAGATGGAGATGTAGGTAGACACACTCAGCCTCCTTGCACAACCCAAGAAAGGACAAGAAACATTTAGAAACAAACAAAAAAAACAACCAGTACTCACAGAAAATTGAACTGTATAAAAGTCCGACAACCGAGGAGTTAAAGTAGATATATTCATCCAGACCAGTAGGAAGGGCGGAGTCAGGCAGCTGGGTGGAGAGGGGTCACAGCAAAAAAAAAAAAAAAAAAAAGTGGTGGCTGGTGGATCCCGGGCACACAAAGCATCGGCTGGCAGATTCCAGGCGTGCAAGGTGGCAGTGGGTGGACCCGGCGAAGAGGCAGATTGTGAAGAGGTGCTGGTGCACAAGGTGGCTGGAAGACTGGGAGGTCCCACATTCGTGCTCAGATAAATGAGGTGAAACTGGGGAGCGAGACAGACTGAGCAACCGGGGCTCCAGCATGGGGAATTAAAGCCTCAAAACACTGATTGAAAACACATGTGAGGGTTGAGGTACTGGGAGAGACTCCCAGACGAGTTCCTTGGGGAGACCCACAGGGTCCTAGAATGTACACAACCCCTCCCCCCACATGGGAATCAGCACCAGGAGGACCCAGTTTGCTTGTGGAAAGTGGGGGAAGTGACTGAAATCCAGCAGAGAGTGGAGCAAGAGCCATTGTTCCCTCTTGGACCCCTCCCCTACATACAGCATCACAATGCAGCAACTGGGTTGACCCACCCTGGTGAACACCTAAGGCTCTGCCCTTCACGACATAACAGCCACGTCAAGACACACACACACAAAAATGGCCCAAATGAAAGAACAGATAAAAGCTTCAGAACAAATACAACTAAGCAATGAACAGATAGCCAACCAATCAGATGCACAGTTCAAAGCATTGGTGATCAGGATGCTCACAGAATTGGTTGAATTTTGTTGCAAATTAGATGAAAAAATGAAGGCTACATTAAGTGAAATAAAGGAAAATGTACAGGGAACCAATAGTGATGGGAAGAAAACTGGGACTCAAATCAATGGTGTGGACCAGAAGGAAGAAAAACATTCAACCAGAACAAAATGAAAAAACAAGAATTCCAAAAAGGAGGATAGGCTAAGGAACCTGTAGGACATCTTTAAATGTTCCAACATCCAAATCATAGGGGTACCAGAAGGGGAAGAGGAAGAGCAACAAGTGGAAAAGCTATTTGAACAAATAATAAAGGAGAACTTCCCCAAGCTGGCAAAGGAAATAGACTTCCAAGAAGTTCAGAAAGATCAGAGAGTCCCAAAGAAGTTGGACCCAAGGAGGAACACACCAAGGCACATCATATTTACATTACCCAAGATTAAAATGAAGGAGAAAATCCTAGAAGCAGCAAGAGATAAGGAGACAGTTACCTACAAAGGAGTTCCCATCAGAATGTCAGCTGATTTCTTAAAAGAGACCTTGCAGGCAAGAAGGGGCTGGAAAGAAGTATTCCAAGTCCTGAAAGGCAAGGACCTACATCCAAGATTGCTCTATCCAGCAAATCCATCATTTAGAATGGAAGGGCAGATAAGGTGCTTCTCAGATAAGGTCAAGTTAAAGGAGTTCATCATCACCAAGCTCCTTTTATATGAAATGTTAGAGGACTTATCTAAGAAAAAGAAGATAAAAAACATATACAGTTAAATGACAGCAAACTCACAATTATTAACAATGACACCTAAAACAAAAACTAAAACAAAAACAAAAACAAATTAAGCCAACAACTAGAATGGGAACAGAACCACAGAAATAGAGATCACATGGATGGTTATCAACAGGGGAATGGGAAGAGAAGAGAGGGAGGAAAGGTATAGAGAATAAGTAGCATAGATGGTAGGTAGAAAATAGACTGGGGGAGAGTAAGAATATTATGGGAAATGTAGAAGCTAAAGAACTTATAAGTATGACACATGGAAATGAACTAAAGGGTGGAAATGTAGGTGGCAGAGGGTATGCAGGATGGAGGGGAGTGAAGGTGGGAAAATGGGACAAATGTAGTAGCATAATCAATAAAATATATTTAAAAATTATAAAAAATAAATGTGTTAAAAAATAAAATGTCCATATTACCCAAAGTAACCTATAGATTCAATGCAATTCCTATCAAGATACCAATGGCCTATTTCACAGAACTAAAACAAATATTCCAAAAATTTATGTGGAATACAAAAACTTATACTAAATATTTAAAAATATTCCAAATAGCCACAGGAATCTTAAGAAAGAAGAACAAAGTTGGAAGAAACACACTGCCTGATATCAAACTATACTATAAGACCATAGTAATCAAAATAGCATGGGACTGGCATAAAAACAAATATGTATATCAACAGAACAGAAGAGAGAGCCCAGAAGTAAACCTATACCTTGCAAGCAATTAATATTTGACAAAAAAAGGCAAAAGCAATCCATGGGGTAGTTTATTCAACAAATAGTGTTGGGAAAATTGAACAGATACATACAAAAAGGAAACTAGACTGCCTTTTTACACCATACACAAGAACAAATTTAAAATAGATGAAATAAATGTTAGACTTGAAATCATAAGAATCCTAGAAGAAAACGTAGGCAGTAAACTCTTGGACACTTCCTGCAGCAATATTTAAAAAAAGATTTTTATTTATTTTTAGAGAGGGAAGAAAAATAGGGACAAAAAGAGGGAGAGAAACATCAATATGTGAGAGAAACATCAATTGGTTGACTTTCTAATGCACCCCAATCTGTTGGGAATTGAACTGGGGACATTTTGTTTTGTGGGAGGATGCTCCACCAACTGAGTCACACTAGTCAGGGCCTCATAGCAATATTTTTGCTGATATACATATTTACATGATGCATCTCAATGTTCAACCAATAGCCACAGAGGATTGTTCCAGGAACCCAGATTTGTCAAAAAAAAAATCATTCAGCATTATGACAGATTTCTCACAGCTCCAGAAATAGATATACATTCTTGGAGTGGGTTGGCAGAGAGTGAGGGATTAGAATACAGGAGATGGTCATTAGTCTGATAAAAATCATTCATGCTGTCAAAAAATTAATCCTGCTGAGATTTCAGGGTGTGTTACCATTTCAATTAGGGTTTGTGCAAACCACACCAGCAACACTGAGACACTTTAATGCAGCAGATACCGGCCAGCAGTATCCATCTCTGCTGTGGATGCCCGTTGAAACACAAGAAAAACATACACAGAGACAACCAGGTCCTGTGGGGGAATAGAGACAGCACGGCCACTCTCTCTCCTGGAGAGTGCCCCATTTCCATTCTCAAGCAGGTTTTTATTAAGAATACTGACTTAGTTTGTGGATTCACAGTCTGGCAGAAAAGATCAAAGGGAATAGGTGACTTACAAAGGTGCTGACAGAACTCCTGCTGTGATTCTGGGCATAGATTGGAGTTTTATCATATGAAAGGACTACAGGTTCCAAAGGGCTGTTTTTGGTTTCTTGTCTGTGCCTTTAAATTCCAAGTTAATAACATCCTCCAGCAAACAGATCTCACAGGATCTTGCATATTCTATGTCCCAGGCCTGATTACCCTGGGGGTCTGCCGACTCTGGTCTAGTCTGCACCCCTCTGCTATTTCCACAGGCCTGCTATTTTGGGCAGGAGACAAAGGCAGCCAGGAGACTTGGATTTCTCACATCTGAGAATAAGGACTCAGGCTTTGAAAAAGTCAAGGGGGTGGGGGTTGATGTTGATTACCCCTTCATTTCCACAGCCCCAAGTCTCTTCCCTGAGGCCTCCTCATGATCTTGCCTGTCTCAGGCGATTCCCTCCATGGGAAATATTACCCGTCATTGGCTAACTGATCACACTAGGAGGCCAGGCACTGAACAGGCAGTGTTCATGCCAGGGAAATAAGTTTTGTCTCCTTAGTGGCTTCTGGTCCGGAGGTCTCTCACTCAGCCTAAGTCACGGGGGCTTACAGCTTCCTGAGACCAGGCAGGGAGGTCCCCAACACTTTAACAATTAAGAGCTGATGAGGTCTATGTAAGACTTTATTACTGGTAAATTAATGACCAGGACTACAAATCCAAAGAGTACTGTTACAGGGTGCAGCCAAGAGAGGGGACCCCAAGTAGGCATTTGAAATGGGGTCCAGGAGTTCTGGCCAAGATGGAGGCATAGGCAGTCACATTGTGCTTCCTCGCGCAACCAAGACTGAAGACACCAAAGATTGAGAAACAATTAACAACCAGAACAGAGAGAAATTAATTGAACAGAAGTCGGGCTCCAGAAAACCAGACCGGGAAGGAGTGGCGGAGTCGGGAGGCCTGCGAAGTGGGGTCGAGGGGTCCCAGCGGGAAGAGGCGCTGGCTGGCAGGCGCGGGCGCGCAGGGCGCAGACGGCAGCGGACGGACCGGTGGTGGACGCTGGGCGCGGAAGCGCGGAGGTGACTAGCAGACCCAGTGAGGGGCGCAGGGCAGCTGGCTGTCCGCAGCCACACGTTTGCACACAAACTAAGTGAAAACTGGCAGCGCCGCAGCATTTCAAAGCTTAAGAGCCCCTTCTGGGAAATGAGGCCAGGAGACTCTCCCAGCCTCACAGGAGACTTCTTGGGGAAGCCCACAGAGTCCGAGAAAGTACACCAGCCCACCGCCCGGGAGCCAGCACAGCAAGGGCCCAGTTTGCTTGTGGGAGGCAGTGGAGGGAACGGAAGTCCTAGAGAGAGTGGAGCAGGCGCCATTGTTCCCTCTCAGACCCCGCCCCCACATACAACATCACAACCCAGCGACTGGGGTGCCCCACCCCGTGAACATCTAAGGCTCCGCCGCCCTTATGTAACAGCCGCATCCAAACCAAAGGAAAATTAAAAAGATGGCTCAAACATATTTGAAAGCCCCAGAACCAATTGTTTTAAGTGACCAAGAAATTGCCGAATTACCAGATGCACAGTTCAAAGCACTGTTGATCAGGAAGCTCACAGAATTGGTTGACTTTGGACATAAATTAGATGAACAAATGCAGGCTACGATAAGAGA
>PVIA01005882.1:0-107147 GCA_004024845.1 Tonatia bakeri
TTGAATCCTGGGGCCTCTAAATCTTGTACCAGCCTGGTGCCTTGTTTCTGACATTCTATTTCTGATATATTGATGAAACCCTATAAATACTGTAGAGAGACAAAGAACTGGGCTCAGGATTTGGAATTTCCCCTGAGCCCGCGCGTAATAAAGAATCGTGCTCCGCCACCTCTCCTGCGTGTGAGTTATTTCTGCAACACTGAGAGGCTATAAAGTGCATTTATTTTCTTCTAAGTTGGAAATATCAAGCAGCTGAGCCCACCGACTCTACTGGAAACAGCATTTCTCCAATAGACACTTCTACACTTCCCTATGGTGGTTTTTTTTTTGTTTGTTTTGTTTTTTACCACACAGTTTTTCTAATGCTTTAGGGAATGTGAAATAGGACTAAGCCCTTAGAGCAGGGGTGTCAAACTCATTTTCAACAGGGGCTATATCAGCCTCACAATTGCCTTCAAAGGGTGAAATGTAATTTTAGGACTGTATAAATGTAACTACTCCTTAACTAGGTAGGGGCAAGGAGCTTGGTGCTGCTGCTGGGTAGAAACAGGGTGCCAGCATATAAAACAAGGTGGAGGGTCGGATTTGGCCTGTGGGCCTTGTGTTTGCCACATGTACATTAGAGTATACTACAAAGATGATATCCATAATGTTTGTCTATTTCTAGAACTCTAAATCTGGGGGTTTAATTTAAGAAATTATTTAACTTGAAAAATAAAAAATAGTTATTCAGAAACCTGTATATTATTTTAATGTTTTTAACAAGAAAAAGTACATTTAAATGCCCAGCAATTAAATGATGGTTAAGTAAATTATAATATATAGCCTTTCTATGGTGTTTTATTAATGTGTCAACAATTATAATCATGAAGAATATAGAAACATGGAGTAATATGCCTAATATAAAGGTAAGTCAGGAAAACAGTAAAGTTTTACTTTTACTATGATTTTAGTTATGAAAAATAACACATAACTACTAGGACAAGTAGTGAAGAAACAAAAAACTGGGAGGTTATGAGTTATGAGACTGACACTATCTAGATGATGCTATTGCTACTGAACAACAGCTGGGGCTCTACTGCCTGCACCCAATAGACAAACCAGAGGCATAGGTTTGGTGAAAAAGGACAAGGGTGATTTATTCAGAAGCCACATAATTTTGGAAGAGTGGCAGGCTTCTGCCTTAGGGCCCATTCCCTTTAAAGCCCCCAAAGAAAAATAACCTTACCACCCTTTGTCAGGCCAGATTAGACCAGTCCAAGGCAGTGCCCAGAGATCCTTCCCCCATTTAAAAATGCCATCCTTCAGAAACAGGCAGCTGGCACACAATCACCCAGACTGCTCTCACTGGATGCGGTTGCAGTCTGGGTTCAGGCATCTTTCTGAAGTCTGAGCATTTGCCAGAGTCCTACTTTTCTGCTCAGACCTTTCTTCCACATGCTGCCAACCCACCCAAACCCTACACCCTGTCCCTCTGGCTGCTGGCTCACCAGTGCACTACTGTACACCTGGCTGGAGAGGGTCGCCCTCAGGGCAGCACCACGTTGCTGCTACTTCTCATGCTAGGAAGGGCCTGGGTTTGCTGTCAGACCACCCTACCCCCAGAACCTGCTGTCCTGCTACCCCTCCAATAGGGGTAGGAGAAAAATGGGTAAGCCTCTATGTGTTCTGCGTTTAAAAGTTCAGGCCCAAAATCCCATGCATAGCAAAACTGTCCAATTTCCCAGCCAGTGCAGGCTAGTGTTCATCATGCTCATCAGCTTGTCCAGTGTCTCTGTCGCCCCTCTTGTGCCAAAATTCAGAAGGAGACAAGGGTTTCTAGCTGTGAGCAGCATCATGTTACAGAAAAACAAAGGGGAGCCAAGGGCAATGTATTATTACCCGAAAGGAACTCCCCAGGTTCATTGTGTCCGCCGCCAGAGAAAAGATGTCTCTCAATTCCAGAGATTTGTGAAAAGGAAAGGAAATGTTTATTTAATGCTATACAAACTTAAAGTACTGACCTAATGTCTTAATCAAAACCCAAAGTCCCTTAAAACACCCACAAACACACAGTCTTTCTTTCCCCCTTTGCCCAGTCTGGGGTACCGTATCTCAGGAAAAGAAATAGAAGTCTGTGGCTTAGGCAGGCCCCGGTTCTTCCCAGTAATCCGACTCGGCTGGTAGGCCTCCCATGGTTCCTAGCACCATCAGCTGTGTTGCTGGGATCTCTGCTAAAGCCGGGTGGTGGTTCCCCCTTCTAAATCTGCGGGGGTCCCCACTCTGGCAAAGCTGCGTGGCTCTCCTTCCAATGGCTGCAAGGAGTGGGGATCCCCACTCTGCCAAAGCCGAGTGGCGATTCTCTGCTAAAGCTGCATGGTAATTCTCTCTTGCAGGACTGTGGGAGTCCCCGCTCAGCTAAAGACCAAGTGGTTCTCTACCTCCTGCACTGTCTGTGGTCCTCTCTCTGCACTGCCACAGCCGTGTAGTTCTCCCTCCTCAATGGCTGCCATTTCTCAGTTTAAATCCCCACGCCAATCTTCCTCTGCAGCCCCATTTCCGACTCCTCCCACCATCAGCTGTACTTGCTAGCCCTCTCATATCCTTCCAGCTTTACTGGACTGCCATCATGAGTCTGAGCAGGTGTGGCCCCATGTCATGGAGCCAATCTTCTCCAAGATCCCACACAGGTGCTGTAACTCGGGGGACATGCCCCCCCAGTTATATCTTGGTGGGGAAGTTACTTCCATTCCCCTGACTCAGAGCATGGGCACAGCTATTTAACATAATCTGTGCAACCAGTTAAAAGTTATAGATATGTTAAATGACCCCAGAGGTTAGCTGCAAAGCTGTTGCTATGCAAAACAGCTCTCAAAAGCCCTGCTTCATTTGTCCCTTCCCCCAACCCACACCTGTGGTGATTGGGGGGTGCGTTGAGGACATCCTAATATTTCATGAACACCTTGAGTTCTGGACCCCATTCCAAATCCCTATTTGGGGTCATCCTCTTGGCTGCACCCTGTTACAATCAGGCATTACACACAGGTTTGTTTATCCTTTACCCTGGGAGTATGGAAATCTGTCACAAGTTGGCTGTAGCCCCAACCCCTCCCCCACTCCATGGAGTGCTCCTTGAGCCACCTTGGAGTTCCCTCTCCTACTCCCCAGTGATCTGTCAGATGCCCTTGTAATACTATTTCCTCTTTTAAATTGTTCGTTACATTACTTGGGTACTATTTGAGCAATAAATAATTTTCTTTTTAATTTTTTTTACCTTTTTCTTCAAAATGTATGGGAATAACATGCTTACAGATCAGCACACTGTTTTTAGTGGCTCATCACCATCGTCCTCAGTGCTCTCAGCCTAGTAACCAACTCACCCATGACATTCTCCATGTTCATACAAACAATGCATACCTAGAGTCACATTTTAGGAAAGTTTTATCATTGGTGTTTGTTTTACATACAAATAAAACAAAAGGATGCTGTTAAATAAGTTACCCTATGTGTTTTACTTAGTAAATGGCACATTCTTGATAACTCTTTACAATATACTATTTTCTTGCCCTTGCTGGGTCACCCAGTGGGTTGGTGCATTGTCCTGTGCACTGGAGGTTGCGTTGATTCTCTCTCCATCAGAGTACACACCTAGATTGTGGGTTCCTGCCTTGTCAGGGCATGTACTGGAGGCAACCTATCGATGTTTCTCTCTCATGTCAATGTTTCTCTCTCTCTCTCTCTCCCCTCTTCTCTGTCTCAAAACTCAATAAACATATCCCTTGAGAGGATTTTTTAATTACTCTTTTAATAGCTGTATAGTAAGTATTCACTATTTAAAACAAAAATAAAACAAAAGGCATTGCACTCTAATGATTCTTTTTGTCCCCTTACACCATTACCAACATCTTTTTTTCTTCATTTTTATTGTTGGTGTTGTCACAGGTGTGCACAGGTAACCAGGTTCTTAGTGATCAAGGACAAAGAATTGAACCAAACACACAGAATTTATAGCATAAAAAAAGAGGGAGGATTTATTAAGCAATAGTACACTCCACAGAACATGGGAGCAGGCCAACTCTGAGCAGAGATTGCTGCCATGGGGTGAAGGGATTCCATTCTTATAGGGTAGAAGTTTCCTGGCTAGTCTTTGGCGGGCTTCTATTGCACATGTACAAGGAGTTACATTTCAAAGGTACTGCGCATGTGTGGTTTCCCATAATTTTCTTGAATGGCTACTGGAGAATGGAGTCCCACGATGTTAATTCATTATAATGCTATTATAATGAATCAGGGGTAGTGCGCAGGCACATTCTTTGAGCCACCATATTCAGAGTTATTCCAGAAAACAGGAACAACTGGTCTTAGGGGGTCTTTGTCATGTATGGATGTCTTTTATCTTAGCCCTGCGGGGCCTCTGGAGTTTCCTTCCTGCCTATCTCCTGTCTCAGTGCTATTACAGATGTCTCCAACCCCGGTTGCCCTTTTCATCCCAGCCCCCACCCCCTTCCCTCTTGTGATATATTGCAAAGCACACACAGCTTTCTTGACCTGCAGGTGAACTTTGAAGCAATCATATCAGTAGCTCCAGAGTGGTTGGAAGATCTATGTAACAAAAGGGAGACATTCAGCTTAACTCTGCAGGACTAAGACCAGCTTTTCCTCCCCAGAAACAGAAGAGACATTCACGAGAATGTCATTACAAACTAACAGTCTGCTCTGTGCTGTTACAGTTCTGAAACAGTGGAGCACCTTTGCTGTTGTTTTCATCTCTAGAATATCTAATCACTTCATAGAGTTGGGGAGAATTTTCAGAGCCTCAGCAACTTTCTTTTTATTTTCCAGTTTAAGATAGAGGTCTTTAATGACTTGTAGATAACAGTTCTTCAATCAAAATCAAACAATTCACAAATTTAACTTTACAAGAAGGTGATTTGAGGTAATTTAAAGAAAATTGCAATATTCAATTGAAGCTTTTAACAGCTCTAATGTGGCTAGCTCTGAAATTTTATGTTTGCTTTATGAAATGATTCAGATCTTATCTCTGATATTTTACTCACTGAGCAGTTTGATTTTCCACATCATCTCATCCATCAGAAATTATAAAGTTTTCAAATGCACTTTGTCTGAACATACACCTTACCTAATAAAATATCTCATTTGAATATAAACAACTTCTTTTTTTCTTGACATCATTGATTCTTCTGAAATAATAGGATCCAATAAGTTAATTGGGTGGATATGAAGATGAAAGCCCAGATAATTAGAAAGTAGAGAAACATATTTCTTACAATCACATAGGTAATAAACTCAAAAGCTTTGAATGTCTCATATGAAGTCATTCTCCTGAGACCAGTATGAAAAGCAAAAGGCAAGAGAAATAAGACAGAGGTACACATTTACTTTCTATTTCTAAAGCCTCAAAATAGCAGAAAATGTTTTCTGAAAGCTTTGAACTGTCTGGGCATCACTCTACAAAAACAATACTTTTTAGGGTCATTGATTCAAAAGAAAATTGGCCAGAGTCTACAAAAGATTATAGCATGTTCACACAGTACAAAATTATGTAGAGAACTACCTGGTTCATTTGGTTCACAGAGAGGTGCTCACAAGAACACCCTGAAGTTTTCTTTAATCCACGGGAAGACATTAATTATTTTGGTATTGAAGTTAATCATTATAGGATCTTCATCCAAAATCTCACTATTTAATTAATGATTTTTCTCTTTATGCATGAAGATTGACTAATATGTTTCACTTAAACAAGTAGAGAAATGAAGAACAGCTGAGCCTCAGTACAAGATTGTACTGAAGTTCATTCAGTTCTGCAGTGTTGCATTTGGTTCTGGACCAGACAGAAGGGGAAGGCAGAGACATGGCTAGTCTCCATTATGTATACCAATCATTTTCTAAACTGACCTTCAATGCTTTCCTCTCTGACTGAGGCCATGTGTCCCCACTCATGTCATGCTGCTCGGGTGACTTCCACCACAGCAGCAATTCCTACCCAGTGAGAAGTTGGAGAACCTTTGAGAACTTGTGGAAATATTCTCATACACACCCCAAGTGTCCATGGATGCTACAATTTCAGGGTGCTATCAGACTTTCTGAAACCCATTTCCAAGTCTTGAGTTAAGAATCATTGCCGGTATCCAGCGTCACAGACAGAATGCAAACCCAAACCCTTGAGCTTTATGTATAACATGCCCTGCTCAGGAGGTCCTGCATGGAGCACATTGCTAGGACAAAGTAGGTTCTCAAGAAGGGAGACAAATAAGAAGCAGAGGTAGAAATCACACATTATCAGAAGTCATTTTAGGCAAACTCATCTACTCATCAGATGGGGAAACAGAGTCAAGTGCACTGCCTGGGGTCACACCATGCGGAATCAGCAAACAGGGTCTGAGACCTAGGCCTCTGAACTCCCTTAAGAGCCTTAAGAGCCTTTGTAAACTTCCACATGGCAGGGAAAAAGACTTGAGACCATGCCGGAGTATAGGGAACCAATAAATAGCATTTCTGTTTTCTCTGCTGCAGGTCATAATCAATTGAGAACTGAGGCAACTAGGCATCTGCTGGATGAATATCCTGATGTTATTTTTATTATTTATAATTAATTTCTAGGATGTGCTTCTACATGTGATTTGAAGGGCCTGCTCACACCCCATGCCAACTGAGGGGGGTATAAAGCAGATGTGCTCAGCCTGGATTGAAGAAAGAGAGAGGGACATGAGTCCCTGTTGCTTTCTTGTTTTAATAGATCATTAGCTCCATCCAGTCAAGATGAATGGTAGCTGCCAATCAGGTGACTCACTCCTTTCCCAAGGAGGAGGGAAAAATGTACCAGGCAGCAGACCAGGAGTGTTCTCCAAGTACAGACCTCTTCACCTGGAAACACAAAGCTGGCTAGAGAGTGCATGTGCACATGAGCTATGTCTCTAATTCACAGGGCTGGCACAGTACTTTATCATGCCAATACACAAAAGTCACATCCCAGGGAGGGCTGCCTCATCTCATCGGGATCCGTGTGATGGGTTGCCATCATTCACATGTAAGCAGGGATAGCATGTCCAAAACAAGCTGTATCTGGGGTCAACAGGTTAGGATTCACTTGGTACAAAAACGCTGAGCTTCCATACTTTAGTAACACTCTTCCTCTGCAGGTGCTAGAGCTCTCCTCATACTAAAGGTTGACTCTCTGCCAGAGGCTCTGGCCTGCCCTCTGGCAACCGCTCTTGCCCTGGATACGCTGTGCAGTGACGTTATCAACAGCCACGAGGAAAGAAAGTGTGCACATGCACAGGGTGACTCATGGCACTTCGAGCATATGCTTGCTTAGAGGTTAAGAACTGTGTTGGCCTGCAATGCCACTGCTATAGAAGTATGTATATGTGTGGGAGGGTGGTGGGTGTGCCACATATGCATTTGTGCAAGAGATAGGTGTATATTAGTAGGAAGGTCTAGTTCAGATAGATTAGAGTTCTATATTAGATAATCTTTTGTTTGTCAAGTAATGCATTGTAAGTAATTTTAATAGGCTATCTGGTTGCTTTCTACATTATTATATCTAAGCCAGTGGATTGAATATACTGAGGCTCAGCATAGGGTTTTATATGAATTATTATTTTCTTATTTTCTATATTTGTGAAGTTCTAATATCTGGTATCTTCCTGACCCTGGAGAGACAGCCTCCCAGGGTTAGCCAATTCCTAGAGACAGTAAAGATTTAAACCTGGGGAAAAATAACTTTGATATGCAAACTGATCAATCCAGTGCCCACACTCCTAACCGCTTCCTTTATCTCACACTCTGGAACACAGTCCCTCTGCCCAATGACTGTATTTCCTAGAAACCCTGGCATCCATGTGCCAAAGGACTGAGTTCAGGCCTGTGAAATACAGTCATGATGTACTCCAGGTCTGGTCCAAATTAGCTTCCCAGTCAGTCCTTAGGTGTCTCTCTTCCCTCTTTGCACTAGGACACCCACAAGCATCATGTATCCAAAATGGCAAAGCCTCCACCACCTTGAGTTCCTGGACCATTGTTTCCAAGAGCATCATCCCTCCCTGTCCCCAGTGAGCTTCATGTGAGAATGTGTGAAGTGGCTAAGACTGAGGTGTTACTACTGTGGTGGCTAGTGTTCTAATTCACTTAAAAGCACATCCAAAGGCATTTGGAAGGTTAATACATAATTCAAAAGCACCATTTAAGTGATGGAAAGCTTTATTTGTACAAGGATAAAATAAAAACAAATGCTTCATTTCAAGAATGAGCTTGTTCTTATGTAAGAGTAAAGTAATCACAATGATTACTTTGTTTTCAATTTGGCCTATAACCCTGGAACTTCAGGGGTCAAAGATTTATAAAAGAAAAAGGATGACAGAACCAGTACTGCCATGTTTGTATTGCTAGGGTAACTCTTAGAAGCAGTAAAAAGCATTTGTTATCAGATATCATTTAGCAAGCAGAAGTGGGATTTGGGAGAAAAACCTATTTAAGTCTCATGGACTCTTTTCAGATCACAATTATTTGCCTCTCCTAAAATAGTGCATCATTGCTTTACTTCTTTCTGTTTCAAGTGAAACTGTCTTCTGAATCATTCATCACCAGCAGTAGCTAGAGACATATAGAGTCCCAGCCAGATGCAATTTCAGCCAGAATTCAGTAACCTTGCATTCTTAGTTTATTTATAACAGCAATAACTTTTGTAGTACTACTAAAAATACTCTTAATCAAAACACTTTGCAGCCTCTTATGATATTATGCCACCCTCACCATCACCATTTGTATTTCTAGAGCCAGATGATCCTATAGCCCAAAGGACTAACATCATATTTGTGAGGGTTATCTCATCATCTGACTTAAACTGCTTCTCAAAATTTAGAAAACCACACCATTATAAGACATTTCATTTATCAAGGCAATTTTAAGATTTTTTAAAATTTAATAACCACATTTTATGTCAACCATAGTAAAAGGTCCTATGGGCATCACTACCTGCCTCCTCATTCTCCGGACCCTCAAAATCACTTGTAGTCTCAACCAAACTGTAGGCTGGTGTCTATTTTTATAGACAGCCACATCCACCTGGCCTCAGAGTGCTTGTCCTGACCTTCATTTCAATATATACAGGGTCCAGCAGAAATAATGCCTGCTTGAGTGTGGCTGGTAGGGTAATAATATGGGTGTAATAATTTATAGTTTTAATTTTAATATTTCATCTAAAATGTTATATGGTGGGTTTGAGTATGATATTGTTATGTTACAGAATTACATGCTTATGATTTTGTAGTAAAAAGGGGGTGCTACTTGTGCTGAACCCTGTACAGTAGAAACATTTATCTGAACCATCCAAGACTTGACCTGAGATTTCTGGAACTGAGGTCTTATTATTTCAAAAGAGTACAGTTATTTAAAAGAAAGAGAGAGAATAAAAATGAAAAGCAAAAAAGGCTCTCTTACATTAAATTCTCTGAATGACCCTAAAAAGTTAGTACTGTTGTTATTATTTTATATATGAAAGCAGTGGGGCTTAACCAATAAAGTTTAGTGAGTTTACAGAATACAGGAGCAATATCCAAAAATAAATTGTGTGTCTATATGCTAACAACAGACAATTGAAAATTAATTTTTTATTTAAGTGCCATTTATAATAGCATCAAAAATTAACCACTTCATGATAAATATGACAAAATGTGAAAAACCTATTGCAGGGGGCAGAATTCTAAAATGACTCTCAATAAGCCATATTCTGGTATCATTCTCTCCCCCAACTATGGGTAGGCCCTCAAATTTCTTCTAACAAATAAGGTACAGCAAAGATGAAGGAATTTTGCAGAAAATCACTAATCAGTTGACTAAGTTAACCAAAAGGGAGATTGTCTTGGATGGGCCTGAGCTAATCAGGTAAAGAAAAAAAATTACAAAGATGTTGATATATGTGTTTACTATCTTGATGTGGGTTGTAGTGATGGTATAATAGGTGTATACATATGTTAAAGTATATAGAATTGTAAACTTTAAATTTGTGCAGGTTATTGTATGTCAACTACACCTGAAGAAAGTTGTTTTAAAAACTCTACAGTGATATCCCATCATACTCAAAATAAAATCCAATCTCCTTTACCTGACCTTTAAAGCACCATACAATCTGGTCACTAGAGTTCATCTCCCACTACTCTCCCCTTTGCCCAATCTTTTGTAGCCATGTTTTCCTTCTTATTCTTCAGAAGATCAAATTTATTCTCACTTCAGGGCCTTTTTTCTTTTGCACTCAATTTTCTTCTACCTGTACTACTATTCCCCTGACTCTGCTCCTGTTATTGTACAAATCTCAGCTCCAGTGTCCATTTCTCAAAGAAGCTTTCTGTTCATTCCATCTTATGTCACCCTCTAAATCACTCATCACTGTTTATTTCCTTGGAAATACTTGGACCTACCTGTTCCCTTGTCTAGGGAAGGTCTACACTTGAGCTAAGTCTGGAGAGACTATTAGACTAAGAGTCAGTAATAGAGGTAATAGAGAGTGAGGAACCCATTTTAGGTAGAAAGGGAATAAGGAGAAACAGAGAGAAAAAAGATAAGTATGGCAGATTTCTGAAATAAAACATTATCTGCATTTGCAAAGCAATAAATATTTAACATCAGATGACAGACATGAAGCAGTCACCAGCTCATGTAGATTCTTATATACAATGCATGAGAGACAATACTTCACATAGAAAAATTTTAATTATGACAGTGATAACCTAATTTTTGTTTTTAATTATGCACACTGATGACAGGCAAAATAAGAAACCCTAGTAATCAGAATAGTAAAGCAAAATATTTTGAGATATATTTAAGAGGAGAAGTAGATAGCACTCCATTAATCAGTCATTGATTAATGTTAAGTTATGAGAACACATCAGATCTATTCCTTTTGCCGTTAGTTGGCTTGTCTAAATAGAGGATGAAACTACTCAACTGGGAGACAGGATGCAGAAAAGCTGGTTTAAATAAATTCTGGACATGTTTAATTGAGGATTGTTTTTCATGGCTCAAAAGAGGTATCTAGTGGTCAGAATATATATGAGATATGAAGCCTGGGAAAGGGGGCTGATTTGAAATCATTCACTTTTGAGAAACAATTCCAAACAATGAGAATAACTGGAATTATCTGGACATATTGTGGAAGTTAAAGAATATTAAGGCAAGAGCGGAACCATTGTCATCTCTAGTATTTGTCACTTGCTACATAACAGGTGCTATACTATGAACTTTATGTTTTCTCATTTAATCATGAACCTGTCTTTCTACCTTTTTTATTGGAACCTTCTGTAGCTAGTTTATAGTCATAAGAGATGTGAAGAATTCTGCATTAAGTCAAAAATATATAGATTACTACTATTCTCTTGTTACTCAAAGGCATAGGAGGGTTAAATGTTACTTGTGTGTAAGCACTGAAGGTTTTCATAGGAAAGAAGCTTAAAATAAAGATATTTCATAAGTATAGAAGAAAGGAATGATATTGGGGAGAAAGGTATGTAGAAAGGTGAAGAAAATAAACTAGAATGTCATTAGCAAGTAATTTGGAGAGGACTGGGACTGTGTGGTAATGTAGCTGTCTAGGGTACTGAGTGAAAGCACTCTCATGGAATCTAATATTTAATGGGCTGAAAGGAAAGCAAAGAATGTTTTGAATTAAAGAGGATAATCTGGAGTTTTAATATCAATAAGATTACTATGATAATAGATCATTTTAAAGAGAGATCATTCAATTACAAATAAATCCAACAAAACAAGAACTGGGAGAATCTCTTCATTGGAATAGGCAGGTGACCTAAACAAGTTTTAGTAGGAAGATGACATAATTTTATTTACATGTACTTATGTAGAAAAGTATAAAACATGCACATAAAGAACACATATCGACTTAAAGGCAGCAAATATCTGTGGAGAGGGAGAGGGATGGGATAGGAAAAGGATATTTTCACTGTACCTATAAATTTTTTATTTCAAAACATCTGAATCCAATACAGCTAAATGTTAGCTTTTTAAGTCTGTGTGATAGGTACCTAAATGGTTATATCACTGTTTTCTATGGATTTCTGTACTTAAAATATTTTATATTTTTAACAGTGAATAGAAAATGGGAACATTGAGTTTGAAATGCTTCTCTGAGATGACTAATGAAACAAGGTCTCCCAAGCAAACAAAAAAAAGAGAATACCTTGGAGAGAGTCATGTCATAATGTCTGATCCTAGATGAAATTAAGGTGGTTGTGATTAAATCACTATGTAGGTAATAGAATGTGATATCAAGGCTCTACAATGGGGCTTTATCACTTAGTCTGCCATATCCCATGGTTTTCAAAGACATCTTGATGAAATGAAAATTTAATGTTACTTTCCTGCTTACATATATTTAATAGCTGCCCACTGTCCTAAGGAAAAAGCCCAAATTCCACTCATGACAATAAGTTCCTGCCAATTTTTCCAACCTCATCTATTACCCTTCATTCTCTATTCTTGTTTCTACCTCTTTCCATCCCAGAAACATATGCTTCAGACACACCAAACTGGATTCAATCTCCTGAACTCACCCTTGTGTGGCAGTTTTATAATGAGAAACATGCAGTTGCTTCTTAGAATATCCTTCTCTGCCTTGTCTCTTAGCACCAGACCAAGCTCATGAAAATTGGTGAAATTGGCCCTAACCATAACTGCCTGAGCTGAGAATTTTCTTTTTCATGCCAACACTGAATGCTTTTAAGATAACTTACATCAGTGTATTTCAGTCAGTGGCTCACAAAACATAGGCAGTAAAATCTCAGACATTTCTCAGAGCAATATTGTTTTCTAATTTAAAATAGGTAAATTTAAAAATAGGCAAAAGTCCTGAATAAATACTTCTCAAAAAAGGACACACAGATGGCCAATAGATATATGAAAAGATTCCCATCATCACTAATCATCAGAGAAATGCATATTAAAACCACAATGAGATATCACCTCATATCTATCAGGATAGCCATCATTAATAAATCAGCAGACAAGTGTTGGTGAGGATGTGGAAAAAGGGAACTCTTGTACACTGTTGGTGTGAAGACAGACTGGTGCAGTCACTGTTGAAAACATTATAGTGTTTCCTCAAAAAATTAAAAATGGAACTATCTATGACCCAGTGATTCCATTTCTGGTAATATATACAAAGAATCCTGAAACACTGATTCAAAAGAATATATGCACCTTTATGTTCATTACAGCATTATTTATAATAGCCAAGCTATGGAAGCATCCCAAGTGCCCATCAGTAGATGAATGGATAAAAAAGCTGTGACACATTTACACAATGGGACACAAGTTTACCTTTTGTGACAGCATGGATGGATCTGGAAATTTTTATGTTAAGTGAAATAAGCCAATCAGAGAAAGAGAAGTATCAAATAATTTCACTCATATCTAATCTAATGAACAAAATAAACAAACTAAATAGACACAGAAACAGACTGATAGCTGTTAGAGTGGTGGGGCGTTGGGAGGCTGGGTGAAAAAGACAAAGGAATTAAGCAAAAATTAAAAATATCTTTATATATACAAATAACAGTATGATGATTGCCAGAGGGAAAAGGCTATGGGGAGAGGTATAAGAAGGTGAAGGAGGGATAAATAGTGATGGAAGGAGACTTGACTTTGGATGATAAATACACAATTCAATATGCAGATGATATATTATAGAATTGTACACCTGAAACATATAATTTTATTAACCAATTTAACCCAAATAAATTCAATATTTTTTTTTAATTTTAAAGGAGAAAATAAAAAATAATCCATGGCAGACATTCATTAGCTCACTAAAAGGGAATATATAATCTAAGGATTACTTTTGGGAATTTTAAAACAACAAAGAAGAAAAATAACTGTAATGATACCATTTAAAAGCAAGTAAAGTGTTGTTTAATCTCAATATCTTTTGTTAGATTAAATGTACAAGTTTGATCACTTATTAAAATTACAAGATATACTGATTGCATAACTCTAGTTACAGGTAAATCACAAAGTTATACCTTATAAAGCATTCCAAGCAGAGGATCCTCTTTCAGTATAATTTATAAATAATTAGCTGGGACTCCAGAGTAAAAATTAAATGTCATTAACAATCATAATAACAAAAGCATTTTTTTCCCTAAAATTAGTAGAACAGGCCCTGGTCAGTGTGGCTTAGTAGGACCATCACCCTATAAATCAAAGACCATGGATTTGATTTCCACTCAGAGCACGTACCTAGGTTGAGGGGTTGGGACCCTGGTTGTGGGATGCATGAGGGATAACCAATCGATGTTTCTCTCTCACACTGATGTTTCTCTCCCTATCTCTCTCCTACCTTTACTCTTTCTACAAAAATCATAAGCATCTCCTCAAATGAGGTTAAAAAATAAATAGAACAGTATGTTAGGTAACTCTCAAAAAGAAAGGGAAAATTCAAGTGAATTTGCAAATGAGTGAATTTTTAATTAAACAAATCATTTGGACTACAAAAAAAAATTACAACTAAAGTACAAAACAGCCATCATTGAAAGCCACCTGAAATATAGCTGAACAGAAAAGTCCTATAACTTAAAATATACAGAAGAAACCATATAAACACTTGTTCACAAACCCCAAACTGGCAGCATTTAGACATGATGTGAGCCACACCTCTTGCTAGGCAGCCCGAAGTCTGAGACTAGTGGCAGCCAGCCAAAGTCCACAGCTTAGCCTTTCCCAGTTACCTCCAAGCCCAGCACAAGTGGCAACCATCTGCAGATCACTTTGTAGCTCTTACCATGTGGCCCCAGGCAAGGCATAGTCAGCAGCTAACTTAAGTCTGCAGCTCTCAAGAGGCCCGAGGACTAACAGACTTGGTGGCCATCTTCAGACCACACCAGAACACCACCAAAACACCTTTTCAAACAACACAACCAAAGGCTATGCCTAGCAAGCAACAGAGTCCCATTAAATTAAATCTTGCTCTTTAGGTTCAGCCCCTGCACAATACCTCCTCCACTGTAGTCACAGTCAGTTCTTATGACTAATTAACCTAAGGGTCAATTGCTCCCAGTGATGTGCCAACAACAGTCAAGGTTAAACTACCACTTGAGGGCACATACTCCCACACAAGGGACACACCTAGAGTAATCAGTTCAGATGACCAGAGAAAGTGTACCACTGTGGGCCCCATAGGATACCTAGATACATAAGGCTACTCTACCAAGACTGAGGGATTAGCAGTTTTACCTAACACATAAAAACAAACACAGGGAAGCTGCCAAAATGAGGAAACAAAATAACATGTGCCAAATAAAAGAACAGAATAAACTCCAGAAAAAGAAATAAACAAAATGGAGACAAGCAATCTGCCAGATGCAGAGTTCAAAACACTGGTTACACAGTTTCTCAATGATCTCAGTTAGAGCTTCAACAAAGAGATATGGGGTATAAAAATAGAGATATAAAATAGAACCACTCAAAAATAACTGAAATAAAGAATACATTAGAAGGAACCAACAGATTCGATGAAGCAGAGGATGGATTCATCAATTTGGAAAGTACAGTAGCATAAAACACCTAATCAGAACAGCAGTAAGAAAAAAAGAATCTGAAAAATGAGAGTAGTTTAAGGCCCCTCTGGAAAAACATCCAACATACCAGTATTTGCATCATAATGGTACCAGAAGGAGGAGAAAATTGAAAATCTGTTGGAAGAAATGATGATGTAATACTTCCCTAACCTGGAGAAGTAAATAAACATAGAAACCCAGGAAGTGCAGAAAGTTCCAAACAAGATGAACCCAAAGAGGCCTACACTAATATGCATCATAAATAAAATGCCAAAGGTTAAGACAAAGAGAGCATCTTGAAAGCAGCAAAAGAAAAACTGTTAGTTACCTATAAGGAAACTCCCATATGTCTCTCAGCTGATTTCTCAACAGAAATTTTGCAGTCCAGTAGTGATTGGCACAAAATACTCAAAGTGATAAAAAGCAAGAACCTACAACAAGACTTACTCTACCCAGTAAAACTATCATTTAGAATCAAATGACAGATAAAGAGCTTAAGGGAACCACCTGTATGGGAAAACATTTGCCAATGATACCTTGGACAAAGGTTTTATCTCTAGAACATATAAAGAACTCACATGACTCCACACCGAGAAGACAAACATTCCAATTAAAAAATGAGCAAAGGAACTGAACAGACACTTCTCCAAGGAGGACATACAAAGAGCCCAGAGACACATGAAAAAATGTTCACCATCACTAGCCATTAGAGAGATGAAAATTAAAACCACAATGAGATACTACTTCACACTGGTAATAATGGCCATCATTAATAAATCAGCAAATAACTAAGTGCTGGTGAGGTTATGAATAAAAGGAAACACCGTACACTGTTGGTGGGAATGCAGACTGGTGCAGCCACTGTAGAAAACAGCATGGAATTTCCTCAGAAAAAGTAAAGATGGAACTGCCTTTTGACTTGGCAATTTCACTGTTAGGATTATATCCTAAGAACCCTGAAACACCGAATCCAAAAGCACCTATGCACATCAATGTTCACAGCAGCGTCATTTACAATAGCCAAGTGCTAAGTGCCCATCAGTAAATGAGTGGATCCCAAAATGACTGTGGTACATTCACACAATGGAATGTTACATAGCAGAAAAAAAGAAGGAACTCCTACCCTTTGAGACAACATGGATGGAACTGGAGAACATTATGCTAAGTGAAATAAACTAGGCAATAAATGACAAATGCCATATAATCTCACCTATAAATGGAACATAACCAAAAAAACAAATGAGCAAAACAGAGCCAGAGACTTGGAAATAAAAGACAAACTGACAGTGACCAGAGGAGAGGGGGAAGGTGGGTAACAGGGGAAAGAAGGGAGTAGGGCAAGCCCAGGAACACAAATAGAGGATTCATGGGCACAGACAATAGGAGGGATTGACTGTGGGAGTAGGGGAGATGCAGCAGGGGAGAGCAATGGAGAAAAAGGCAGGATGATTGTAACTGAACAATAACAATAATAATTTTTTAAAACAAAACTAAATTTTATCACCACCAAAGCAACATTTCAAGAAATGTTAAAGAGTATTGTCTAAGACGAAAGGGGAAAAGGTCAAATACCTGGATACTAAAATGGCAATAATTGCATGTCTATCCACAATTACTTTAAATGTAAATGGATCAAATGATCCAATCAAAAGACACAGGGTGGCTGAATGGATAAGAAAAAAAGACCCTTAGATATGCCGCTTACATTACACTTCAGATCAAAAGACACACAGAGACAGAAAGTAAAGTGATAGAAAAGGCATTTCATGAAAATGGAAATAAACAATGAAAAATAGCTGGGGTAGCAATTCTTGTACCAGACAGATCTTAAAACAAAAGTTATTACAAGAAACAAAGAAGGACCCAGCAATTGTACTGTTTGGCATTTGTCCAAAGAAACACAAAACACTAATTCAAAGATACATATGAATCCATATGTTTATTTCAGCATTATAGGCAAGATAAGGAAGCAATCTAAGTGTCCATCAATAGATTACTGAATAAAGAAGTGGCCATGTATACAATGGAATGTGACTCAGCCATAAAAAAAAATGAAATTTTGCCCTTTGCAATAACATGGACTGACCTAGAAGGTATTATGCTGAGTGGAATAAGTCGGAAAGAAAAAGACAAATGTCACATGATTTTATTTGTATATGGAATCTAAAAAAATGAATAAACAAAACAGAAACCAAATCATAGATACAGAGTATATTTTGATGATCACCAGATGAAAGGGGTGTTGGGGAGGTGGATGAAAAAGAGGAAGGTATTAAATAAAAATTCATAGTTACAAAATAGTCACAGCAATGTAAAGTACAGCACAGGGAATACAGTCAATAATATTGTAATAACTATGTATGGTGTCAGGTGAGTACTAGACTTACTAGGGTAATCAGCTTGTAAGTTTATAAATTTCTAATCATTATTTGTATATCTGAAACTAATATAATATTGTATGTCAACTGTAACTAAAAATAAAATATTATTTTGAAAATAAATTTAATAAATAGATCAGGAAAATGAGGAAAAAGATAGTTATAGAGGTCTGCTTCTTAAGAGGACATTTACAAATTACTCTGGGTTTCAACAAATTAAGATTTTTTTCCATGAAGTCAGGTTATTACAGAAACATCAAATTAAATTTTGGATTGGTTTGTAGCTTCATCATTCAGTTTGAGTTTCACAATGCTTAATTTTTCTGAGTTTGCTGATTTATGAATTTCTAATACAGTTATATTTATCATAAATCTCAACTTGGCAATCGTACATATAATGATTTCTTAAAATATATCATCACAATCTTTAGAAGACAGTTTAATAAATATCCAGGCTTCCTGAGTAGACTTTGTTATTGTTTACAAATCATCTGTTCTCTACAAAACTATATTATTATTGGTTAAGCTCTAAATTCACTATCTCACCTAATCATCATATCATACCACTTATAGGATTAAGTGTCATTATCTACATTTTACAGATGAAAAAGAAAAAGGAAAGCTAGTGAGATTAGGAAACTTTCCCAAGTTCACTAACCAGAAGTGATAGAACCAAGATTTTAATTCATGCTTTTCTGATTCCAGAGCTCACACTTTTTAGTCACTGCTATGTTGAAATCACCTTTAGGTAGGACATCATTGTGTCCTCCACAGCTTATAGTACTGTATCTGGCCAGTAGCAGATGCTGAATACTGTCTGAGTAGTTAAATGAAAAAACTGAATGCTTGCAAAATAAAGTTGCATGGGGAAAAGTCCAGCCATTGTTAATATAAGGAGAACAGTTTGTGCAACATTAATGTAAACTGGCAGCCAAAGAGAGTGGACTAGAATGTGTATGGGTGAACAATGACAACTTCACTGTACTAGTCAGTGGGGGCAGTAGACACTATCAAATGAGCATGTGTGCTGTGTGACCATAACACTCAAAATGACTGAGCAAGCAGAGCAATGAATCTGCATCAAATTTTGTGTTAAACTTGAACATGCCTCCACAGAAACTATTTGGATGATTCAGAAGACTTTCAAGGATGATGCTATGAGTATAGTGCAAATAAAAGGGTGACACAAACATTTCAAAGATGGTCGAGAATCTGTTGAAAGCAATCCATGTTCTGGAAGGCCTGCAACAAGTAGACCACTTGAGAATGTTGAGCATGTACAGGCTGGGTTCAAAAAAGATAGGCAACTGACAGTGTGAGACCTAGAAGCTGATCTGGGGACTCCAAAAACTACTGTGTTCGAGGTTTTGACATAGGATTTGGCATGAAACATGTCATGGCAAAATTCTTTCCATGGCTTCTGTTTCCAGAGCAGAAAGAACATAGTGCTGCAGTTATTAATGACTTGATTCAAACTGTTACCAATGAACCAGATTTCCTCAAGAAGGTCATAACCAGAAATGAATCATGGGTCCACGGCCATCATCTGAAAGCGAAGACCCAGTTGTCACAGTTAAAGTTACCTGGTTCTCCATGTCCAAAGAAGACATGGCAAAGTTGCTGCAAGATCAAAACCATGCTAACTGCGTTTTTTGGTTGGGAAGGTGTTGTCCATCAGGAGGACACCCCTCCAGGCCAAACAATTAATAAGGAACACTACTTCAATGTTCTTTGTCGCTTGAGGGATGCAATATGATGAAAACAGCCACAGCTATGGGCACCTGGTGATTGGCAACTTCA
Organism: Tonatia bakeri; assembly: GCA_004024845.1. NCBI lineage: Eukaryota > Metazoa > Chordata > Mammalia > Chiroptera > Phyllostomidae > Tonatia > Tonatia bakeri. The sequence goes on from PVIA01005882.1 coordinate 19,739, forward strand.
TCATGACAATACACCTGTGCCAACTCATACATCACATCCTGTGAAGAGATTTTTGGTGAAACATCAAATCACCCAGGTGACTCAGCCCCCCTGCAGCCCAGATTTGGTGTCATGTGACTTTTGACTTTTCCTAAAATTAAAATCACTTTGAAAGGGAAGAGATTTCAGACTGTTGATGAGATTCAGGAAAATATGATGGGGTAGCCAATGGTGATTCCAACAGAGGATTTTTCAGAGTGTTTTGAACAGGAAGAGCTGTGTGAGGTCTCTAGGTGTCTACTTTGAAGGGGATTGAGGCATCATTGTCTTATGTACAATGTTTCTTGCATCTTGTATCTTCTTCAATAAGTATCTCTATTTTTCATGTTGCATGACTGAATACCTTCTAGACAGACAATGTAGAAATTCTCAAAACAAACCTGGGTTATATATCGAATGAGTATCATCCAAATTTTGCAGGTGAGAAAACCAAGCCTTGAAACCCAACATAGCTGAGAACAAATAGTAACTGGTAAGCTTGAAATTCACACCAGGTCTTTTATCCCTATAATCAGTTCTGTCAGCACCATGTCACATTGTCCCGCACTGCAGTGTAAAGGGGTCACAAAGTATGTCACAGAGAGCCTATGCAACATAGTGGTGATGAAGATGGACTTTGGTATTTGCATAGACTCTGTTCAAGACCTAAAAGCCACTCTTAGGTGCTGGGATGTAGAGCAATAAAACCTTATGTTCCTCATTAATGAAAGAGGAATAACAAATATGTACCTACATTGTAGAGTTGTTTGTAGGAGTTATCATATGAGATAATAAATTAGGATCCAAGCACAGAGTAAGGATACACAAGACCTATTATTTTATACACTCTTTTCTCTACAGATGAGAACGCCTCAATGTGGGGAGCTCATGACATTAGTGCCACCCAAGATGGATAATTTGTTTTCTTTTTTTGTGTGTGTTGGGTTACTTTTGGGCAGAGGTCAGAAGACCTTGCTTCAGGTCTTCTTTCTGTCCCTAATCAGGAATGTGACTGCCATTTCTTTGGGCATTGATTGTATTATTTTGAAAGGAATGGGTCACTAGGCACTAATTTGTGTCCTAAGTCTACTAAGATGGAGGAGCAAGGAAGGAAAAATGTTATACTGCCTTTACTATCACAGTAAACATTGTTGTCTACTTTCTGTCATTAGTGCCCTTCACAGCAGAGCCCAGATTCTCCATCTCTCCTTGAAGAAATGTGCTTCAGGGGAAGCTGACAACATCCTCACTTACTAGGGGGTGAGTGCTGATAATTAAAACACATGGTAAACCCAATCCAGTGACTGACATGGTCAATAAACATGTGGTTCAATTTAAGCCAGTAAACAGATGGGAGCTTTGGTAAGGTTTCTTAAAAAAAAGACTCAGAAGAGACAGTTCTCTTTTTTCTGGAGTTTGCCATTATGTGGATCTGATGCCTAGGATTTTGTGACCATCTGAGGAGAAAAAAATAAACAAGAGGGCAGGGCAAACAGAACATCAAAAAGGCAAAGTTAGAGCCCTGAAAAAGTGCACCTTACCACTGAACATTTTGTTCTTTGGGATAATTTTTGTTATTAAGGCTTTTCACTCACTTGAAGCCAAAGTTTCAGCGTGACTATCACCTCCATTGATTTTGTGACAATAGTGTCTTGATTTGGCTTAACACAGCTCAGTTCCATGTCCATTTCATTATTCAAGAGTGCTCACCATTATGGCTCACTTTTCTCACTGTGACATTCTAAGGTCGGGAGCAAAAGAGTTAATCTTTCCATATGTGGTTAAAACTAATCCATGACCTAGGTCAGACATATACTCAAAACCTATCCAATAGTGAAAAGTTAAATGAGTACGGTGTTTGGGGGCCATTTTTATTATTGGACATATTTTATTACACTAATGCTATGATCTGTAATCATGAGAGGTGAAATCCTGGAAGCTAAAATAAGTGTGTGTTGAGTGCAAATGTAGCTGTTTAGTGTGAAATCAGGCTTTGAGTCTAAAAGCCTTGTTTGGCTTTTTAAATTCTCTTTTATTTGGATTTTGTGTTTAGTGAGCCAATTCCTATGTATCATTGTAGGCAATAACTTGAGTCTTCTACTCAGAATGGGAACAATGAAAGTTTGAAGGTGGCAAGAAGGAATTATTTTTGCCATTTTGTCTCCTTTGATGAAGAGGAAGTAAAAGATGAGATATGTTCATGTCATCTTAATCTGATGTTTCTTTTTTTTAAACATATTTTATTGATTATGCTATTACAGCTGTCCCATTCTCTGCCCCCTTTACTCCCCTCCTCCCTTCACCCCCCTTCTAACAGCATTCCACCACTTTAGTTCAAGTGTATGGGTCATACATATAAGTCCTTTGGCTTTCCCATTTCCTATACTATTTTTAACCTCCCCATGTCTATTTTGTACTACCATTTACACTTCTTATTCCATGTACCATTTTCCTCCCTCCCATTCCCCGCTGATAACTGCCATATGATCTCCATTTGTGTTATTTGTTTCTGTTCTAGTTGTTTGCTTAGTTTCCTTTTCTTTTTGTTTTTTTAGATTCAGTTGTTGATAGTTGTGAGTTTGTTTTCATTTTATTGTTCATAGTTTTGATTTTTCTTAGATAAGTCCCTTTAACATTTCATATAATAAAGGTTGGGTGATGATGAACTACTTTAACCTTATCTGGTAAACTTTATCTGCCCTTCCATTCTAAATGATAGCTTTGCTGAATAGAGTAATATTGGATGTAAGTCCTTGCCTTTCATGTCAAACACTTCTTTCCAGGCCCTTCTTGCCTGCAAGATTTCTTTTGAGAAATCAGCTGATAGTCTTATGGGAACTCCCTTGTAGGTAATTGTCTCCTTTTGTCTTGCTGCTTTTAAGATTCTCTCCTTATCTTTTATCTTGACTAATGTAATTATGATGCGCCTTGGATGTGTGCTTTCTTGGGTCCAACTTCTTTGGGACTTTTTGGGCTTCCTGGACTTCCTGAAAGTTGATTTTCTTTGTCAGATTAAGGAAGTTCTCCCTCATTATGTTTTCAGATCAGTTTTCAATTTCTTGCTCTTCCTCTCCTCCTTCTGGCATACCTATGATTTGAATGTTGGAACATTTAAAGTTGTCCTGGAGGTTCCTAAGTCTCTCCTCATTTTTTTTAATTCTCTTTTCTTCATTCTGTTCTGATTGAATATTTATTTCTTCTCTCTGCTCCAAACCCTTGATTTGAGTACCAGTTTCCTTCCTGTCACTGTTGGTTCCCTGTGTGTTTTCGTTTATTTCACATTTCACAATTTTTCCTCAATTTTGTGACCATATTCAACCATTTCTGTGAACATCCTGATTAACAGTGTTTTGAACTGTGCATCTGATAGGTTGGCTATCTCTTCATCACTTAGTTCTATTTTTGGAGCTTTGATCTGTTGTTTCATTTGGACCATATGTCTTTGTCTTGGCACAGCTGTTATGTAATAAGGGGTATAATGTAACAAGTATCTGCCTTAGGTACTGCCAGGGTATTCGCCTGCCAGGGCATCCACCTTAAGTATCTGCCCTGGTGGGTCAACCCACATTGCTTCTTTGTGCCTCTATATGTGGGGAAGGGGTCCATGAGGGAACAGTGTCGCTTGCTTGTTCACCAGTTGGTTTTCAGTCATTCCCTCCTCTACTCACAAGCAACCTCGGCCCTTCTGGTGCTGATTCCTGGATGAATGGGGTTTGTGTACATTCTAGGATCCTGTGGGTCTCTCCAACAAACTCTCCTGTGAGGCTGGGAGTTTCTCCCACCACTGCAACACCCACAGGTTTTTACCACCAGAGATTTTGAGGCTTTATTTCCCCACACTGGACCCAAGGTTGTGTGGTCTGTCTTGCTCCCCAGTTATTCCTACTGGTTTATCTGCATGCAGAGTCGGGGCTGCCTGGTCTGACAGCCACCACCTCACCCACCCCAGTCCTCCAGTTTTGCCACAAGTCCTCTGAACCCCAACTGCCTGTTTCCACTCCTCCTACCTACCGGTTTGGATGAATGTTTCTTCTTTTACTCCCTGGTTGTCAGACTTGCATACAGTTTCATTTTCTGGCAGTTCTGGTTGTTTTTGTTTTTAAATTTGTTGTCCTGTTTTTGGTTGTGGGAGGAGGCACAGTATATATATCTACACCTCCATCTTCACCAGAAGTCTTAATATAATGTTTCTTAATCTAATGTTTATAAAAAAAGATTCCAGTTGAAAAATACTGTTTAAGAGACTATAACTTGTACTGTAACTTGAATTATTTTTTGTTATTTTGCAAACCTGTCAGAATGGGATTATTTTCTTGGTAATATTTTCAAGCTCCTTGTTAATTCATGCTCTGACACTTTAGATCTGGTATAGCCAAACTGCTTGGCAACTTTCACTTTATACTGCATGTAAAAACTTCTAGTTATGTTCAGTGTTTATGTATGAATTCAGGTGGTTTGTTGTCATTTCTCTCTATTTCTATCCTTTTACCTTTTGACCCACTTCACCCATTCCTCCCACCATCACAATAGGATGTTGATGGTATGAAGACAAGACATTAGTACTATTGAATGATATACTACAAGATCAAGTCCTTTTTAATGACCTCTTTATTCATATTATCATACCAAAAAAAAGTCACCATTCATTTTAACACAATCTTTTGTTGATCTCTCTTTTTAACAAAGAAATATCAAGCTATTATTGAAAGTAAAAACAGATAATAGTAAAAGGAGAGAATTTAATTAAAATGTTCTGTTCTCATTCTATTTACTTTTATATTGACTTTATATATACAGTAAGAATAATTTGTTTTCTATTCATGATAATAATATTGATTGCTATTTAAATCCATTTATTTAGGTCTGAAAGGGCTAAACTAGCAGAGGACAGCAAATAACACAAGTTCACCAGTAGAAGATTGGTGGAATAAACAATATGCTCACACAAAGAAGTGGTATACAGCTATAAAGGAATGAGAAATAAAGACTATACTTTCAGGGATCATTTCTATAGTTTGTTACTGGAATGAGAAATATCTCTGTTATCATAAAGTTACCCTAGGGTACATTAAGTGAAAAAAGCAGGGTGAAGAAAAGTGCATATGATGTGTTATCATTTTTTAAACAATATATGTATAAAATATATTATACATATACTCATAAATATATGATCAAACCTCAATAAATATATACTTATATATTTGTATATGGGTATATATTTGAAAATATATACTTCCTTATATTAAAAATGGAAATATAAACTAGAAACTAAAATTATATTACCTAAGGGGGAAATAGCCATGAGGGTACAAGAATTAAGAATAATTGGCTAGATTTAACTGAACATAATTTATTTTAAAGATTTGACCTAAGAAATAGGCAAATAAATTCATATATAATTATAAAATAAAATGAGAAAATTCTGCTTCCAAGACAATGGAGTAAATAGACTTTTCCCTCCTCCTCCTACTAACTACAACTAAAAACTCTTGATTGTATATGTAAAATAAACATACAAAGACTCTAAAAGACAGGAGGCACACTAGTAAGAGACCTCAAGATCTGAGAAATAATATAGTAGTGAGTTTTCTTTTTTTGCCTCAAATTCTGAGACTGAATACAGGAGAACCTAGCAACTCAGAAATGCCAATGGGCACAGATGAAGGAAAAATCCCCAATGAAAACCTACTCCCTAAACTCAGAGGAACAGTGGAGACCCAGACCCAGAATGAAGTTCCCCATCTTCCCCCACCTCTAGGGTGGCATTAGAGGACAAGTTGGGAACTGGACTTTCATCCATGGTCCCCTTTTTATTTCCTGTTGTCACATAAACAGCCTGGAGTTCAACATACAGCAATGGTAATGAGGTTTCCTACCCTCTCCATCCTCAGTAAGGCTGCAGTGGTTTCAGATGAAGCACAGTGGAGACTCATGACTTACAACACTGCTCAGGAGTTATAAACACCTCTTCATCACCAGCATTAGTAGCTACCTCAAGTGGGGAAGTAATAGTTTCCTCTTTTTCTCATACATGCTACTATCAAAAGAGGTCTTGTGGCAAGCCTGAACTCCCACCTCCACCCAGCCACGATAAGTAGCCCTTTTGCTCAGATGCAATAGAATCTGAATGGAAAAACTGGATTTCCATCCTCATTTGGTGGTAGCAAGGCAGTCCCACAGCCCCTTAACCATGGAGCAGGGGCAGAGGAGATCTCCTAAAACATAAGATTTAAATAAGATCAAAACCTTAAAACATAACAGTCCTCATTTACAAGTTTCAATAAAAAATCATTAATCATACTGAGAACCAGAAATTTCATAAACTGATGAGAGAATAGACAATCAAAAGAGGCCAATAACAAGATGGCATTGACATTAGAATTATTTTGAAGTGGCCAACATGCAAGTATGAAAACACTTAAAACAATTCAGAAAAATGATGTGTCAGCAAAGAAATAGAAGATATAAAAATGTATATTTTTAGAACTAAAAAGCATCTAGATTAAAATTAAATAACTAAGGTAAAAATGGGTAGACTCACAGAAAAATGAAGATAATAGAAGAAAGAGTGAACTACAATACAGAATATTAAAATTTAACCAATCTTAACAGAGAAGATATAGAATTATTTAAAAAGCAATACAAAAAGAGCTTCAGGGAGAAGTGAAACTATACAAAATATCTCACATACCTCACATTTTTATCATGAGAGTGTCAGAAGGAGCAGGGAAAAGGTGGACTGGAAAAGTGCTCAAAGAATTAATGGTTGAAATTTCCCTTAACTTGGCAAAAAAACCCAAAAACAAATAGATTGAATAAGTTGATTAGACTCGAAAAGGATAAATGCTTCCTTCATAAGTAAGGAACAAAGCAAAGACATCCACTGCAACCACTGTTATTCAACATAGTGAAAGTCCTAGCCAGAGGACTATTAGCAACACAGCTAAAAAGGAGAAATAAAAGGTATACAGGCTGGAGCAGAAGAAATGAACTGTTGTTATTAGCAGGTGACATAATGGACTATATAGACAATCCCAAGGAATCTGAAAAAAAAAAATACCACACACAGAACTAATAAGTAAATTTCAACAAGTTCTCAGGACACAAGATCAATATACAGAAAACAACTGTATTTCTATATACTAGCAATGAATACATGGAAACTGAAATTAAAAGCACAATGCCCTTTACAAGAACTTAAGAAAAATAAAATCTAGTAAAACATATACAGGACTTTTATGCTGAAATGAATGAAAAGCATATTTGAATAAATGGAAATATAGACCATATTTATTAATTGAAAGACTCAACAAAGATATCAGTTCTCCCAAAATTGATACACTGGTTTAAATAATCTCTATCAAAATACCAGTAATATTTTTATGGAGATGTAGACAAGATTATTCTAATACTTATATGGAAACCTAAGTGAACTAGAATAGTTAGAAAAATTTTGAAAATTGAAAAAGTAGGAAGAATCACTTTACTCGATTTCAAGACTTGAATAGTTACAGCAATCAAACAGAGTGTTGTTTGCAGAAAGGTACACACAAAGATCAATGAAACAGAATAAAAACTCAAGAAATAAAGCCATACAAGTATAACCAACTCATTTTTGACAAAGGTGTAAAAGCAATTCAGTGGAAGAAGGATAGTCTTTTAAAAAATGCAGCTAGAGCTATTTGACGTCCACAAGGGGGAAAAAAGAACTATAAACACTTCACACTTATACAAAAATTAACTCAAAATTCACCATAAATTTAAATGTAAAACTATAAAAATTTTAGAAGATATACAGGAGAAAATCAAGGGCCTAGGACTTTGTTACGAATATTTAGACATAACACCAAAAGCATGGTCCCTACAATAAAAACTTGATAAACTAGATTTAGAACTTAAAAAATTTGCTCTATGCAAGATCCTGTTATGAAAAGAAAAGACAAGCTAGGTACTGAGAGAAGATATTTGAAAACCAAATAGATAACAATAGACTCATATCTAGAACCTTCAAACCTCAACAGTTAAATCACAGTCCAACTAGAAATGGGTAAAAGATGTAAAAAGATGTCTCACCAAAAATAATATACAAATGGGCAAATAAGCATATTAAAAGATGTGCAACATCACTAGCCACTAGGGAAATGAAAATTAACACCACAGTGAAATATCACTACACACTTATCAGAACAGTTAAATAAAAAGTGACAACCAAATCCTGGTAAGGATGCAGAGTAACTGGATCTCTTAGATATTGCTGGAGCAAATATAAAATGATACAGCTACTGTGGAAAACAATTTTGCCACTTCTTAACAAACTAAACTTAGACGTACCATACAACCTAGCAATTGCACTCTTGGGTATTTATCTTAGAGAAAGAAAAACTTATGTCCACACAAAAACCTCTTCATAATTGTTTACAGCAGCTTTATTCATACTGGCCAAAAATGGAAAATAAGCAAAATGTCCCTCAGTAGATGAATGGTTAAACAAACTGTGGACTAGCACTGAGCACTAACAAGAAACTATGGAAACTCATAACTTGGGTGTATTTTAAGAACATTTCTGCTTTAAAAAAAGCCAATCCAAAAGGTTATATAAGGTATAATCCCATTTATACAACATTTTTCAAAATAAGATGTTACATTTTTCAAGATGTATAGAGATGGAAAACAAATTACTGATGGTCAGGGATTAGGCTGGAGGAAGGAGGAGGGGGTGTAAATGCAAAGGAATAGTATGTGAGGGACCTTTGTGAATGGAATATTTTGATTGTGGTGGTGGTTACACAAATCTATCCACATGATAAAATAAGATCAAACTATACACATACACTTACCAATGTCGTATCCTTGATTTTGATATTGTACCATGATTATGTAAGATGAAACCACTAGAGGAAACTGGATGATGAGTACATACAAACCCTGTATACTGTATTTGTTAATTCTTATGAATTTATAATTATTTTTAAATGTGAAGTTTTTAAATTAAAGGGAAAAATAATTTCTAAAAACTGAGAGCAAAATGAAGTAAAATGAACCTAAATATATAGCAAGTAAGTGACATAATCACACATAGAGATATTATTTCTGAAGACTTTACAACCAGTAACTTGATTGTGTATACTTAGAGGGATATATACCCTAAAGATAAAAAACTGGCCAAAGAAAATCTGCAGCCATTTTCAATAATCATATCATTGGTGATAAAGTTGTTATTTTTCTGAGACAGTTCTACATGCATTGTGGGAAAAACAAATGTGTCACTGCATTAGTCTCATTGGAAGTGCCATGGTAACAAAGAGACATTTAACATGAATGAGATTGAATGAAAACTTTTAGTTCTAAATTTGAGTTGAAAAATATCAATATAAACTCAAGAAATATTTTATTTTTGTCATTATGTTCAATAAAAAGGCACAGAAACAATGAGCAAATCAGCAGAGTGATCACCTCCAGATTCCAAACATACATGTGAAGATGGAATAGCTTCACACTCCAGAAGGCAAGGAAGCTATGAAGGATAATTGAGATCATGTAAAAGGCACTCAAAAATGGCTACAAAAAGGGTCAATTTGAGCCTTGGTGGTGATGATAATGATAGTGATGGTGATTAAAATGGATTGAAATGTCAAAATATTTATATCTATGAATTAATAATGATACTAATAAAAATTCATTGTTCCACCTGATGAAAGCACATAACACCACCTAGGAAGGATACTTTCTGGGGAGTAGGGGATAGCTGAGTAATTATAAGTACAGAAGACAGAAAAGTATCTTTACTTGGGCATTTGATTACCAAAATTCAGGCTAAGGGAATCTCTACAGCACAAACGACAAAGTATTAGCAGGAAGTAAATTGTGAGGGAAAAAGAAAGGAGGTGGGAATCTATAGAATAAAGAAATTTATGAGACATATCAACCAACTGCAACATATATACTTTTCTGGATTTAGGTTTAAACAGACTACAGAAACAATTTATGAGTGTTTGAACACTGATCAATTACTTGATAATATTGAATATTTATGAAATTACTGTTTACTTTTAAGGTTGATAATACTATTTTGACTTTGAAATTTTAAATACTCACCTGAGAACACACTTAGAGGGGAAGAAAGAGAGAGAGAGTGAAAAAAAATGTCAGTTGGTTGCCTACCATATGCACCTCAACAGAAGGACCAAACCTTCAACCTACGTATGTTCCCTTACCTGAAATCGAACCTGTCACCTTTCAGTTCACAAGATGACATTCCAATCAACATGAGCCAGGGCTATAATTATGAATTTTTAAAGTTGCCTCTTCTTTAAGAGATATACCCTTAATTATTTATAGATCAAATAATATGATGTCTGGAATTTACCTCAGAATAATATAGAGGAAGAAGGCATGTGAAGATAGAAGTGGACAAGGGTATGGAAGAAACAGAATTGACCATGTGTTACTGGTTATTGAAGCTTGCTTCTGAGTAAACAGGGTTCATTATACTATTTTTCTACTTGTATATGATTTATAAAATTTTTCATAATGAAAACATTAAAATTAAGTTTGATCAATTTTAAAACTACTTGACCATTGTAGTGCACATGGTATCTAGTTATAGCAAAAATCCTGACACAACAGGCTGGGAAAACTGTTATAGACAGCTGTAAGATCACACTAATTTACTGGCCACTGTTTAACTGCTAAGTCAATGACCCCAGCCCTGATTTGTATTTAGATATCAATCTTTCTTTCAAAGAGCTCATCTCATTAATGCTCTCCATATTCCCACAAGGCAGATAGGCAATTTCATCTTCTTCCATAATGACATAAAATTTAAGATTCCCTGAATCACTGCTTTCCAGTGCAGCCAGTGACTATGTCTCCTTATAAACTCACAGAACACGAATCTGGTGACTCATGAGACTGCTGGAAGTCTCAGCACCAATTGAGATTTTGGAAATATAGTCAGGAGAATCACTGACTATATAGAAATGCCACAATGCCACAATAGAAAAAAACTGCAAATGTGAGTGGTATACCTTGTTTTTGCATCTGCTGACATCTTTTGGAACTTCCACTGTGCTTGATGGTGTTTAGCTTAACATGACTGGACAGAGCAGACTAACTAAATCTTCCTAATCTCACTCATTACTTCCCAGCTCAAATACCTTTTGCCCTAAGCCCATCAACTATTTCTCAAACATGTTGAAATTACTACCTCTTTTGCACAATTGTCATAATGTTCCCAAAGATGCATCCACTTCTCCTGGAGCTCAAATTTTCTGCTCCAGCACACTAACTTATCACAGGTCTCAATGGTGATAAACCTTGGAGCTCACTAGAGGATACATTTTGGTAGTACTGTGTTTCAGGTGCCTTACTTATGTAGAAAACTTCGTAATTCGCAAAGTTCTTGCACCAATTCAAGTTACTGTAACAGAGGACCATAAACAAGATGGCTTAAACAGTACACATTTAGTTTATTTCTCACAATTCTGAAAACTTGGAAGTCCACGCTCAAGGTGCCTGCAGACCCTGTGTCTGGTGAAAGCCTGCTTCCTGGCTTTTAGACTGTCACCTTCTCATGTGTCTGCACACTCTCATAACTAATCTCTCAAAGGCCCCACATCCAAATATCATCACATGGGGGCTTCAACATCTGAATTTGGGGGTAATGCAATATTCAGTCTATAGCAACTTCTCTCATTGAATAAATTATAGCAAATGCTATTATTACTATTATTATGGTGTATGCACACAAAGAGATATATTAATATTAGATATTATTTAATGCTTCCAGTTCACACTGGAAGCTTGCTGTCTCTTCTATGTAGAAGAGTCTAAACCACTATCTTGCCTAGAGTCCTTCATTTATTCCTATCATTGGTCAAGCAGATACTCTACATAAGACTAGAGAGCAGTCCATGAGACCTACAGGGTCCTGCTCTCCCAGCCAGTGTATTCAGGTGAGAAAAATAGAGACAATTATGTTAAACTCTATATTGGCAAAATACTACCATACAATGTGATGACTTTGAACCTTAGTTCACACACTGAAGTGTGTAAGAAATATTACACAAGTTTATTTTTTAATAAATGCATTTAATTTCTATCTTGAGCTCCCCATCCCCACAGAATAGGAGAAAAGAATTAACCTCAGTCATGTGGGGAGTTTCCTGCCATCCTTTGCAGGCTCAAGTTAGGGTTCCCAGGGGCCATGAGTTGTCAGCCCATTGCAAGGGCCCCAAGGATTCATCTGTTCACATAAGTCACCCTGAAACACTCATTGTCTTGTTACTTTGCATTAATTTTGATTTCTAAAAATATTAAAATAAAATAAGATTTATCTTGATGATAGTATTTTTGGTGCCCTCCTTATGTTTTACTCTCTAGGCGTGTGCCTGCCCCAAGCCTGACCTTGCGAACCAACACAAAGGCCCTCTGGCTTTGCGATGGCACTCTGTCAGCCTCACCAAGGATCTGGTCAGAGAGACTCAACTGAGGTAAATTTCTGAGTGTTGCTATTTATTTCACAGGAGATTTTATTTCCTTCCAAAGAACCAGTATAATATTTAATCTTTCTCAAATAAGTGATAATAACTTATAAAATTACTCCTCCTGAGAAAGTGTTTTCTAATTTTTGGTTTACTTAATTGAGCATCTGGAGCCAAACTGTCCAGGTTCAGGAAGAATCGATCTGTGCCCTGAGGAAGTAGGCTCTACCCACCCTCTGGACCCTCCCTAGATGGTGGTTCTGTCTCCAAGTACAGAGGGCAATGTTCATACTTTTCTGGCCTTAGGGAATTGAGGCCAGGAAGTAACATAGAGCCAAAACCAGTTAGCTATGGATGACAATTTATTTTCACTCTTAATAAACTGCTAACTCCCCAATTAACTTCTTTATCCAGGAAATGCTTTTCCCCCAATGAAGCTAACTGCTTTTTTTACAGAAGTAAAAATGTTGGAACACATCAGCTACACTGGCTGACACTCAACGTCAGTGTTACTTGAAGTTTAAAGTTTAAAAGGCTCATGGGGTTGAAAAATCATTCAAAAAGCATTTAGCCCATCGAGTGTGTTCAGGCCCAAGTGGTCACTGCATTCTAATTACTCTGGCAACTGCTTTGCACATAAATACTTTTTATAAACATAAAATAAACAAACAAACAAAAAAGAGAGAATGAACAACAACTCCTGCCAAATAGATGAAACTAAAGAAATTATATGTTTAAGGTAAGGTATTTTAAAATACTGTATACTTTAAAAAATAGTCTTAAAGAGGCAAACTCCTTAAATGAAATATCTCTTTTTCCACTAAGAGACTTAGAAAAAGCATTCATAAAACCATAAATTCCCTTTGAGTGATATAAATGCTTACAACAGCAACAGCATGTAACTATACAAATAAAATTAGCTTCAGAAACAGAAGAAATAGAGGATTTTCAAGTACAGAGAGATTAGGTAATCATTCAAGACACTGTGATCTCATATATAGATATATATCTTTTAAATTATTCCTTGCCTTGTCCAAGAAAGGATTTAAAATAACCTAAAAGGATTCATAAAATCTAACCTCATAATATAAATCAAAGTAAGACTCAAAAAGAGTAAGAAAACAGACATAAAGTAGGGGCAGAAAATAAAAGCTAAAAATAGGCCTGCAGAATAATTAATTGTGATAACAATCATATTTAACATGTGCTGGCTTCACTACTGGCAGAAACATTAAAACAGACTACTGAAAGTAAAATTTAGAAAGACCCTTGAGGATATGTATCTATTACCAAATCCTCATAATATAGAAAGGGTACACAGGTGATCCAGCTGGGTTGAGGTTGTCTTTCTAGCCCCACATCCTTTCTACTTGTGCTGCTTCAACATCAGACCTTGTCTCTCCTTTTACCTCTGAGTGAATCCTCGATGGATAACCCATGAGGAGGGACAAGAGGGTGGGGATTTATAGGCATTAACTGATTAATAATCAATTAATCAACAAATAAGTCAAAACACTGTTCACCAGTCACTGCACTGGTCATCAGTGTGATATTCAAAGTAATACAAAGGAGCATCTGAAAGATGTGAGTGTAAAAGTTAGTAAAACCAACACTTTGCTGTGGATTCCTATCTCACTGAACAGGCAAAGTTTCTAAATCCTTATTGATCTATTGATGACTCTCAAATGCTGTTAGGTTTTTCTTGTATAATTTTAGAAGGAAAATAAAATGCTCTGTCTAGCATTAAAACTTTATAATTACAACCCACATATTCTTGGCACATTTAGTAAGACACTTGAAAGACATTTAGTAAGATAAGGGACAAGGATGCAGATGTTATCATAATTTCCTCAAGCACACTGTCAGGCTGTATCACGTGAACCCCATCTGAAATGGAAGTGATGAAAAAATATTTTTAAATGTTTTTTACTGTTTCCTTTTAATATATATTCCAAATTGTGGAAGACTATATATGATCTTGTAGGTTTATACAAGCAGCAATCGCCCACAAAAATTAGTTCACTGTTGCCATAGTGATCATGAACTATGGAGCCATTCTATCCACAAATATCATTCACTTAAAAACTAAATATCCCAAGTGACACTAAGTTGAGAAAATTGTAACATCAGGTGGGATGAAAAGAAAGTTGCAAAGTCTAAGGCATAACAAAACACCTGGACAAGAAGCAGGTGCCTCAGCTCACTTCACCTCAAGACACAAGCAGGGTGGCATACCCACAGGAATACAGTCTTAGAAATTAGATAATTTCAAAGCTGAAAAATATATGTTATTTGAAAGAAGAGATATACTTCTAGGAAAGTGAAGAAACAACAAAGACATCCTGGCAAAATTAATAAAGTTGATCTTCCATAGAATAGACCTGCTTAATTAAATGAGATTACTTCAGAAAGTGTGACATATTGAATATCGTTAATTGTTGTGAGATATTGATTTAAATACAAAACTAATTCCAAAAAGAGAAGCAAGTATTACCATTCATGTGGCCACTTGGGAATAATGTGGAGAACATGGGAATAATGTGCCCTGTAGGTGTATAGGGTGCTGGCCCTCACTGCCTAGCACATCTCCTTGAAGACATGATATTGGTGCCTTGCTGCTGTACTGACATCATGTGACTCCCACTCCCTTGGTCAATGAAGAGTGCCTGTGACCAAGGCTGAAAATGTACATTATCAGATGGCAACTTCACGTTGTTATAAAGCCATCATCTCTTCTTCCTTTGTCCTTAGAGAAGTTCTATCAACATTTGCATTTTCTATTACCTCTCAGGATGATACCTGCCTAACAGAATATGTGACATTTCCCTTAGGCATTCTACTGGTCTAGTTTACCTTTTATCTCTTAATGGCTGGTTGTCCACATCAACTCTGATATTTCTAAGTAAAAAATAGTACTGTTAGCTTACATTTTGAGCACTTACTATGTGCCACCCACTGGTCCAAGTACTGATAATTATTAACTAATTAATTCAATTAGTCTTCACAATAATTCTGTTGGATAGTTAACATAATACGCCCATTTTACATCTGTGGAAAAAGAGAAAGTGAGTAGTTAAGCCATTTCCCCAAGCTTATATCTCAAGTACAGCAGGTATTTGATTCCAGCCAGTCTGGCTCCAGAGCCAGACCTACAAACACTAGCCAACACAGCCTACCTAGCATATTCAAGTCCACATGTACACTGAAAGGCGATGCCCCAGGAGATGCCATATTTTGAAGAATGTTCCCGGATTTTGGAGTGTCAGTTTCACGCAGTTTTGACTATCTTCAGTGATGTGCATGCATGCACACACAACACACACAAACAACACATGCAAACACAGGCACATGTGTGCACAAATGCACACACTTTGACACATGGCTGGAATTTAACAGAGTATTCATATCAGCTTGAGGAGACCATTAAGACCATTAAAGGTTTGAGTCTAGAGGCCAAGATAAACTCAGTCGGGGACAAAGTGTGCCACAAATCTTTGCATCAAGAAGACCAGTAAGCTAGCAATACTCAGTTTACTCCCTAATTCCTTTAGTTGAATCACTTTTTTAATGTAAATTTATGTTTTATTACAAGAAAATCATTTAGAAAACCCTAGTTATACAAGCTGTGGATGTTGCTCAGTGGTAGAGCACATGCTTAGCATGTATGAGGTCCTGGGTTCAATCTCCAGCACCTCCAGGTACTTTTGTTTCCTTAGCACACTAATAAATGAGCTGGACTTTGTAGGAGCAATGAGACTTGCACAGGTTTGGGGTGTTCTTTTTTTCATTTTTAACAGAAGACCCATCCTAACCCCAGAAAAGTTTCTTGCTTTAGATCAGAGTTGCCAGGATTTGAGCTTCATGCCCTGGAAAAATAAAGCTGGGCTCTAGTAACTATGAGTGTGTATATGTACATGAAAGTGCCATTAAAACAGTGTATCTAACTACACAGCTAAATGTACTGGGTTTCAGACATACCAGGTTCATAGAAATCACAGGTTCATACAGAAAAAATAAGATTTTCAACAAGAAATATAAAATGTGTAGGAGGAAAATTAAGTTCTTGACAGAAAAGTGATACATTTTCTCCTTACAATTGTTGGAAATAAATAGCTTCCCATCTGATATAGCCCTCTCTCTACCATTATAGAAATACCTTCAATTTCTCTTTTTTGTTAAAGTTGTTGACATGTTTATACAACCTTGAAAGTAAACAAAGTATTTACCATCCACAAAATATCTCATCTCCTTTGCCCTGTACACAGAGTTAAAGAAAGGAAGAAAACACAAGGTGTTACTTATCCTTAACTTTATTATTCTTAATTTATAAAAAATTAAAGTATTCAAGAGGCAACAAAGCAATATTGTGTAAAATGTAGTCTTTGGTTTTGAATATAATGTTTAAAATTCATGTGAAATAGTAACTTCACCAACCTGTGCCTCAGTTTCCTATATTTGGAGTAAAAGTCTTGGATTTGATAATGTCAAAGGTTTCCAAGCACTGAAATTCAGTGATTCTCTCCCTGGGTATTAACTCAACCTTTCATGTGAGAAAGAAAGGCCATGGAGTTTGGAGTTCAAGACCTGACTGAGAATTCTGACTCTTCTGCTTAGCAGCTTTATTACTCTGAGTACATCAGCCTTAAATTCTTGCTCTAGAAATTGGGGATAATAAGCCAAACCATTTATTGTAGCTGTGGGAAGCAGTTTGGAAGATAATAAAGCATCTATCCCAATGCCAGGCCAATGGTTGTCACACAGCAGAAATAAAACAAAATAGTGTATTAAGTAGTGAACATTTGAAAACAAGTTTTTCAGAGAAATGGGGGAAGCAGAAGGAAGCTCTTTGAGAAGGTGCAGGACAGGAAAGGAAGAGGGCAGGAGCACCACAGAGTAGAAAACCAGCAACTGAGCCTCCATTTGAATGAGCCCACTTCACATTGTAATGATATTATTTTTTCTAAGAAGTTGGAGGAGCAAAGAATTTGAACATCATATTTAAAATGACTCAAAGATTTGGTAACAATAAATATATAAAGCTGTCCTAGAAAATCTGGAAACTGAAATCTGAACTGGAAACTGGAATCTGAAAATCTGGAATCTGGAAAAATCCGAACCATGAGCCCTGCTGTATATCAAGATATTTGGTACATGGTTCCCTAGACCTCGGTTTTCTAGAGGGTGGTCTTCAAAAGGCCTGATGCAAAAGCATCTGAAATGTTGGTCAAATGTGCAGAATCCTAGGCTGCACCCAGATCTCAGGATTCAGAATTTTTAGGGTGGCCACAGGACTGTGCATTTTAAATCAATTTCCTAATTTTAATGTTGTGTGCACTCCAGTTTGAGAACCACTGGTCTAAACTGTAAAACAGGATTAATAAGCCCCAATTGCCAACCAAATATTTCAATAGGCCCTGTTGCCTTCACTGGCCTCTGTCCCCTTAAGTATGGGAATAATCAGGGATTTCCACCGAGTATGTTTCCAAGTGTCCAATGTCACAAAAGCTTTCTGTCCCTGGAAGTTTTTATCTGCAAGCTTGACCAAAAGAATCTGAACTGTTTCCAAACATTAAAAGCTTAGATTTCCTTGTTTTTCACTTTAACAAATGTGGGCAAATAGAAAAAATTCTGAATGGAATATCCAGAAATGCTAAATAATAGAAAATGTTATTTAAAAATTCATTCTAAACACATGATAATAGAGATTTCTACAACTCTGTTGACCTCCACAGATAGTGTGGGTTTTACAGATAACCACATGTGGAATTTTTGTTGGAAACGCAGAGACACTCATAGATCACAGCCCACATTTCTGTCTCTGTCCTTAAGACAGAAAGTAAATGCTGCACAGCAGGCAGCAGAGGAAGCAGCTAGGTCCCCAGGGGGTGGTGAGTAATGTAGTCTGAGGAGAGGCTGACAGCAACCACTTGAAAGGGCTTATCTAAATTTATGAGCCTTCCCCCTTTGCCTGTTCTCTGAACGGTAATGCTAAAAGATGTGCCCCGGAAAAGACAAGTAGCTATGGAGCTCCCTAGATAGGGGGTATGCAAAGGTCAGAGTATTTATGGCAGAAAAAAATAGCCCATGTGATAAACCCAACTTAAAAATCATATGTTGTCCTTCAGCATTCTTTCTCTTTTGCCAGATGCAAACTACTAGAATTTGGATAGAGGTGCAATCTTACCTGCTTTCTTGTTCTAAGACCCAGTTAATATTTTTTTAGCCTCCACAGGGTCTTTGGGGACTTATTCAAAGGTATATCTATCAAGCATTTTGCCCCACTGAGGGAACGGGGAGATCATTCTGGAAGAACCACAGAAAGAAGTTTGCAAAAAATTAAAATACCATATTTTGCTGTGCATAGTGCACAATTTTTTGGTCACATTTTTTAGGGAAAAATAAGGGTGCACATTATACTTGGGTAGTACCTGACATACCTTATCTTCTGTCCTTGTGTTTTATAATTATTTATTACATAAAATTTCTTGTACCACAATATATTAAAAAATAAATGCTAAAATCTCTTTATAATACAAAAAACAAGTATATAAATATAAATAAATAAATAATTAAATTAAAAATTAAAACAAAAGTTTTATTCCTGAAAGCTTGGGCCAGAAACATGGGTGTGCATTATATACTGCAAAATACAGTATGTAGGCTTAAAAAATAAGGTACCACAGAGCACAGATAATAGATGATTATGCAAAACTACCCATGTGAGAAGTTGATATTTCTCTTTTACTCAGATTCACATACAGTCTTCTTATATGTAGAAGGACATGAACTAGTCACAATTTCTACTACATTTCACATCTTATCAGTATAATTCCCTCTCTTAGTTTTAAGATGAAAAACATGCCTACAGTCACTGAACCATTTCAAGTTCATAAATCCCAAAATACCAAATAAATGTTTCTTAGAGAACTAAGTTCTGATGAAAAATATATTATTAGTAGTTATCATTGTGATCATTTTAAGCCTATTCTAAAGACTGAAATCCTTGCTCATTTACTTAATGTCATACTTTATCCTAATTTTATAAAAGAAAAATAAGGAAAGCATTCATTTTCATGTGTAGAGAAGTGATTCAAATCAATTATCAATAATCCAAGTAATGGGCTATATGTAGTGACTTGAAAAACCCCAAATAGCATAGATTTCTTTTTAATTTATGCACTTTTGTGTTTCATTGGGATTAATCAGTTTAAATCACTGCATATAACACATAAATATGATAAAACTATTTAAACTGCACTTTAAATCCCTCAGTGGCTAGTGGTTAGTTAGTGGAACAACATGAAAAGGGAATAAAATTTTCTCAACTTTGAAGGAACTACATTGAAAATTTTTTATTGCATTATTAAAAAACAAACATGCAGAGCTGACTATTGCAGACTGTGGAGAGACTGACTATTAAATGACAACCCAACAGCTATTTAGCAAATACTTTGGCACCATTTTCAGAATATTAGTAAAAAGAAAAAAGTGTATGAGCATAAATTTTTTTGTAAAAATTTTGTTCAAAATTTACTTTCAAAAGGCAAATTTCTTGTAAATTAGGAAAGTAATACTAACACACTTTGTTTAGATGGAATAGAACATCACAGCCCATACAATAAGACTCAGCTAGTGGCAGACCAAGTGCTGTCTTCTCGATTCAGAGTAATTGCTGCTTGGCTACAAGCATGGAGCCGGCAGTGTCCAGGCCAGGACTCACCACAATGCTTAAGACTCTGGTCTGGTACTGGAGTGGTTACATTCTTATGATGCCAGGAACATTCTGCTTCTCAACCAAGATATTCCCATAAGAACGTCAAATGACTGTGGAAAAGTTAAGTACTCCAATATTCACTATTTATATCTGTGTCATGACTGTGCTTTCTTATCCAAGTTTTATACTCCTGGTAATAAAAATAAATCAAGGGAATAGCTTTCACTGCAACTGCAGTGAGAATGTTCTGTCTGAAAGCCATTAAACATTGCTTAAGTTTGGGTGCATCACTGAAAGCTTTTGGGAGGTTGAAGGGAGGATTGCAAAGTTTTTACTTCAGTTCTTCAAATCATGACAAGCTGTCAATGTGCTTCTCTCCCCATAGCAGGCTTTATTTGTCCTCACACCCATTTCACTCTGCTGGAACCATTCATTTCAGACTTCTTATTGCAATGTACTTTCACCCTTGGATGGTAAAATGTGTAACAAGAGAATCACAAAGCAGAAGGCACAAATTCCCAAGATGCCACAGCAAAATCCATGGACATTCTCTGCTCTCTCTCTTCACCCCCACAATGGCTGAGATATGCAGTAGTTACCACAGGACAGCAAGGAAAACTGCTTCCTACCAAGTTGGCCAACCCTGCATGGACATGAAAGAAATACAGGCAAGTCCTTTAAGACAGCAGGGTGGGCAGGACTTCTTTTGTTCCTGAAGGGAAAAGCTGCCACTGCTAAGTGCCTCCTGGGAGAGCTGGCCAAGGTTTGTCCAAAATCAAGTCACAAAGACCTACAATGAGATTTTCTTCTGATTTACTGGATTAGGCTAAAGTTTACTTCATTCTCAAATGCCACTCATTGCCTCTGAGTTGAGCACAAGCATGTCACTCAATCTTATAACACAAAAACAAGAGCTCTTTAAAGCAGGAGGAAAGGAAGGGATGGTAAGAGATTATTCATCTCCTTCAGAAAACTTAGGAAGGAAGATGGCTGATCATCCTCATCTCCTCTAACAGAATTAGAATCTGTTACTTTCCCTGCCCCCCAAGTTCAAATAATGCACAGATTGCACATGTAACTTTACATTTTTGAATGGCAGATGGCAGTGCACACAAGCACATGTCTTATAATGCAACTTTACCTACATTCACGGCCTTGACCTCCAGGCAGTCTACTGATTCAGAAAAACCTCTCTTAGCTCATGAGAAGGGTGGTGACTTCAGGTGTTGCATCTAGACAGCTACCTTTGCCAGCTTATGACTTCCTGATCCGGGGACAACCCTGTGCTTTGTCATCATCCCTCCTGTCCAAAAAGCAGTCTTCAACAGCTAAGCTCTATTTTTGAGGATTTTGCAGGAAAACTCTACTGCAACTGCTATAAAAGGGAGGAATGTCAGCAAATTGTGATTTAGAAAAAAAATTTTAAAGTTTCCAACTGTAGACAGTTTTACACTCAGGGTCACCAAGGAAAAAGCAATGGGGCCCAGCAGAAGAACTGAAGAACAGGATTTTTACCAGCAACTCCTTTGTAGAGTAAATGGAGGTAGTCTGGCTTCCTCACCCAGGTGCCAGGGTAACTAAGGGAAGCAGTGTTCCCATAGCCTTGGAGAGGCCTGATAAGTAGTATTCTCCTAGCCTTGAGACTGGGTCCAATAAACTGTTCCTGTAACATGAAGTGGGCTTGCATGCGCAGAATTGTTATGTTTTATAATTTTCTGGCATTTTGCTGGCTTTGTTCACCTGTAGTACTCAAGACAGTAGGGGCTTCTCACTAGGGACATGCAGCTTGCACTGTGCGTGGCTCTCCCACCCATGAACAAAGGTATGTCAAGCATCCCCACGGCTCCCCAAATTTTCTTCCATCTCCCTGAAGCTAGAGTGGACCTGCCCAGGCTTGATCAGCTGCAACACATCCTTCAAGCCCTTAGTTAATTAAGCTGACACCCAATCCAAGTTGTCACACGGACTAGCTGCTTCAATACCACTGGGCTCTTCAGAGTGCTCTCAGATCATGGGGTGTGACTGCTAAAAGCACATAGCAACAGCTGAATAAAATAAAGCATTTTAAAGTGAGGAGGGAATTTAAAGATGACCCATTCAAATCCTTTATTTTACTGGTAGAGAAACTGAGGCTCAAAAAAGTAAAGGGACTTGTCCAAAGTCACAGAGTTAATTAGAATAAACTACAAATAATAACTGATAATACAGTGGTTTCATCTGTGCCAGAGGAGTTGGAAGAACCACCGTAGCCATCTAAACTTTGCCAAAGAAAATTAATTTCAATCAAGCTTCAGCTCAGCTAGAGCTTCTAGTAGCAACTTGGCAGCACCTGGGAGAAACAGAGAGAAGCTGGCAGATGGGAGCAAGAGCAACTGGCAGATATCCTGCTCACACCCCTGCCTGCCAAGGGCAGCCAATTTTTCAGAAAGCCAGAAATGAGCAGAGCCCAGAAAATTGCACCTGATTTTTCATTTTTCAGACACCCACTGTTTGACCTCAAATGTGCTGTCTTTTACCTCTAATTCTCCACAGTGAGTCAGTTGAAGCTGTCAACTGGATCACAGCATCTTTCCTTGAACACTTAGCACACAGGTGTGGGGGAAGGAGACAATGGTGTTCATGATGCTGAGATACTCTAGTATGTTGGGCAGTGGCCTGATTCAAGAGTCCAGAAACAAGTATCACTGGATGATGTTAAGTAGCCTGAGAAGGGGGACAAACATGACTGGACGTAAATGGGTCCACGTAGACCCATCCAGGGAATAGGGGTGCTCCAGGCTTTTATAAAGGCTAAGGAGACTCCAGTAAATATATCCAAAATGTTCTATGAATGAGAATGGGAAGCTATTTCTCACACTACTGAAAACACAAATAGGAATACAGTCATTTTAAAACTGTTACCCTGATTTTTCAAACCTTGGGGCTCTAAGGTTCCATGATGATGGTGTCTCAGAGGAGCAGGAAGCTGAGCACTTGGCTGTACTATTCCCATCTAGACCATGAAGCTTCCCAAGCTGTGAAGCTCAGCACTGAGGACCTTCCAGAATCCATGTCAACTCCCTTTCTTCCTTCCTTTCTTCCTCTCTCTCCCACCCACACACACACACACACATAAATACACACACACACACTTACATATACCATTCCTTGGTGAGGAAACTAAATAAGATAACAGAATAAATTCTATTTTCTTTAATTGAATTTTTATTGAATTTATTGGGGTGACATTAGTTAATAAAATTATATAGGTTTCAGGTCATCTGTATATTGTATAGTGTGTTTACTACCCCAAGTTAAGTCTCCTTCTGTTACCATTTATTCCCCCTTTACCCTCTTCTTCCTCCCCCACCCCCTTCCCTCTAACAATCACCATACTGTTTACTGTCTTTTTTGCTTTGCTTAATCCCTTCACTCTTCTGACACTTAATTTTATTTCTTTAATGTGCATGAAAAAAATAAGATTTGAGCACTTTTATCTCCAATAAGTGGTATGAAGAGTCAAGATTAAAAAATGAAATGATTGAATACATGAATTAGAAGTTAATTGCCAAAGGAAATCTTAATTAGAAAGATAACAACTCCAAAACTCAGCAGCCAAGAAAATTAGTTTATTTTTAAAATTTTATTTTTATTGTTGACACTATTATATATGTCCCACTGGTCCCCTTCCCTTTGCTTACCTCCACCCAGCCACTGCCTCTCCTTCCCTCTGGCCATACTACATTGTTGTCTGTGTTTATGGGTTATACTTATATGTTATTTGGCTAATCCCTCCCCCTTCTTTTATCCAGTGCCTCACAAGATTATTAGCTTAGATATGTTCTTGAGGATTCAATCACATTGCCACAAGACAGTACACAGGATTGAAGGCCCAAAGTTTCAACAACCAAGTTGGAATGTTCTTAGAGAAATTAAAAAGATAGTAGGGAAGAAAAAATTAAAAAACTCAGAAACAGAATGTTGAGGAGGCATTGACATTTTCACTTTGATGAGTAATTTGAGCCATGTATTATGAGCATGGTGGGCCAATAATGCATCCATCCTTAGGTTTGTCATTCCATATTTTCTTCAATTGTTATATCACAGTTTTATTAGAAAGTAGCATTAGATTAACATTTATTATTTCAGTGAAAATGCATATTTTTCCAAGTAAAATAGTAAGCAATTGGGCCATATGATAAACCATCGTTGGTTTCAGTTCCTTCTCTGAAGAGGAACTAACATATAGAGCTTGCATAACTTTGGGAAAAGCATTGGCATCATGTGCAGAACCTGACCAGTCTCCACACCTGGTAATGGGAAGTACACCAAACAGTGTTGCTCTCTGGGGAATTCTCCTTCTTTCTCTCTGAGCAGCTAAATTCTACTCACTCCTCCAATTCCAAAGAAATTCTCCCCTTCACCAGAAGTGTTTCTGCTCCAGCACATATTGAACCTCTTTCCTGAGCCCCTAGAAACACATGAACTCAAAATGTTCTTCATATTCTATGTACTGTTTTGCTGTTCAAAATTTTACCTCCTTACGAAACAAGTTTTTTTGCAAGGTGGTGACCAAATCTCTTATTTCTCATGAATTCCCACCATTCCTAGCATGGTGTTGACCCTGGAAGTCTCAGTGAACACTTTCCATTTGATTGATTGACAAAGAGGATAAGGAAGTTAAATAGGAAAGCTTAAAAGATAAAAAATGAAACAGAAGTAAGGAGCCATCATTACAAGTGGCACCTGGCAGAACTTGAGGTAGAAACATGGGCCTTAGGCCAGAAAGCGTGACAGCTACAGAAGCTTTCAGGTATGGAAGGCTTAGTCTGTACCCACAGAAGAACAAAAAGCTTCATATGTGATTACTCATTTAATTCTCACAGAAACTCTATAAGGCAAATACCATCATAAAACCCAATTTACAGATGAATATACAAAGGTACAAAGAGGTTAATTAGCTTGCATGAGATGGAACGGCTAAGTACTGTCAGAGCCACAGTTCATTCAAACCCAAGTATCTGGGGCCCGTGCTCCTTACTAATAGGTTCTGCCACCACTGAGGGAAGCATAAGGAGAAGCGGTGGGTATTCAATCCAAACAATTTTTACAGCAATGTCTGATCATTGACAGAGTTCAAAGCAAACAGTAAAATATTTTTACTCAGCCACTAGATGTTTAAACACAGAGACTCAAATACAGCTTGTATTTCTTCATTCTCCTCACAAATAAAGGGAGTGAAAAACATGTACATACACATACCCTGCCCTCTACAATACGCCATATATATACACACCACACTCACACACACACCACACACATGCCATGCACAACACAACACATACTACACACAATGTAACACATAATACATGATGCATCACATAAAACATACACATAAAAAACACAACACTAACACAACACACTGCATACACATCCCACACCACACTCAAATATGCACACTGCACACACAGATACACCATACTCAATACAAAGTCCACACTACACACAATATGACACATATAACATACAACACATATGCAACACATATCACACAACACACATAACATAACACAAATACACATAAGCCACACATTACATATACACTAAAACACATATATATAAACACAAAAACATGCTACCACATATAGCATGCTCCTAAAAATACACACACAACACATGCATGCTATACAATTTGATACACACAACATACCACACAACACACCAAAACAAAATACATGCCATGCACATACAACACACGCTACACAAATATCACATGCTACCACTCACACTTCCTATACCACATACACACACATCTCACATCACCAAACACAAACAGATCAATGCATAACCTAGAAGACACTGCAGTGAGGTCCAACTGTGCATTTCCTGTGTGTCCAGCAGTGGTGTCTCCATACCCCAAATGGCATGAGTAGGTGCAGGGCTTGCTGGTCTTAGCTGAGGCCTGGGTGCACCCCAGCTCTAACTGTACCTGCTGTGCTCCAGGCCAAGTGCAGGCCCTGGCCAGGCCCCTGTAGCACTGAAATCCAGCTCTGAGCTCCAGCCATAAGACTGGGACTCTGACACCCACACTTCCAATCCCTCATCCGTTGTAGACTCCTCAGGCTAGGACTCTGATCCTAGAAGCCCAGCCACCAGCACAGGTCCTTCTTAACCCCTGATCCCATTACAGACTCTAGCCAGCTGCCTTCCTGGGGTATCCCAAAGGCCTGGCTAAATGCAGGTGTCCATCACCTCACACACACACTTGTTCCCTACTGTCCTTCTTTACAGCCCGATAGGGCCCACTTTATTCCAGGCCTGGGGCCACCAGCTGTCAGCATGCCCTGCCATTCAGCTCCCAGCATGCCCAGCTCCCAAGTTCCATATGGCAGACCCACCCAGGGGACATCAGGCATGAGGTAGGGGACTTACACCGTTATCAAGTTAGAGCTGAATCTGCCATGAGCAGACTGTCACTGTCAATGCTGCAGACAAAAGGCAAGGCAGCAGCCATAAGGTGACAAGTGCTCTTGTGTCAGGAGACAGAATGCTCTCACTAATAACTATGGCAGCTATGCTCAAACGACCTAGCTTTGTAGACCAGGGACATGTGTGTTCATCCCTGTCTGCCTCAACCACTCAGATCAAGTCACAGAAATCTGTCTTGCCAGCTGTGAATGCACCCTGTGCATGACAGGGAATAGGAAAGCCTAATCTGAGGAAGATAAGGAATCTGGATACAGCCCCTGTTCCTCCTCTTGGGCCTCAGTCACTGCTCTGCCCATAAGATCCTCTGGAACTAGGACCTGCCACACAGTCTATTTGCTGGTATCCAACCCCCCTCCCTGGGTAACTCTAGCCCTAAATCTCTGGATGCCAGGGGCTGGGGCTGCTCCTAGAACAGTGTATACCTAGCCTGTATGAGTCCCAGAAAGGCACTAAACCCCATCAAACCCCATGCAGATCTCTTAAGAAAAGCACTACTTGAATCAGACCCAAGTCACTCAGGCTTCCTCAGACTGCTAGACTATCCCACCCTCAAAGTGTCTGGTCTGACAGTCATGTCTGTTCCTATTGCTCTATCACCTCTCTCTGGCTTGTCCACAAGCAACGTTCAGTTTTATCACATGTCCTTTTTCTGACTTTGTTCCTTACTTAAGAGAAACTATATCCCATTAATTAGAAACAGCCTCAAAGTTCCTCCCCAGCGAAATGCTCACAGCTAGACCTTTCCCTGCTACGAGGTGAAAAGCCAGCTCCCATTACCAGGTGTGGACCTCCACCCTCCAACCTTCCCTGGGATCCTGTCTTGTTGTCCTTTGCAAGCTCTCCTGTCTCCAACTTCTCTCTCTTGAAACCTTCCCTCAAACCAAAGATCAATTATCCAGTATCCAAAACACTCTTCCCCTAGTACAATATATCTGGCAAACAGCTCCAGGTCCCTTTGAAAAGGACTTTGGAAATTCTCAATGCCTATCCCCTTGGTAGCTCAGCAGGACTCTCCTTTAGGGACTTCAGGTCTGAGAAACGGCCCATATCTGGAGCTTTGGTGAGGGATCACAATTTTCCATTGTAGCAATTGACATCATCTATACAAGTCTGGTTAACTGTTTGTCCATCTTACAAGAAACACTATGGTCTATTTGCTTTCCCACAGATTCCTGCAGAATAAGGCACCTTGTTTGCAAATCTGTCCACCTTGGCCACTGATGATTAAATGTTGCCTCCTGGACTCTCTGATCAGGACTACTATCATTCCCATTGACACTAGGTAACCCACTGTCACGGTAGAATCTTTTAATGCCATCCCCAGATTATAGAGAACACTGAGCTTCTCCAGTGCTAGTCTCCTCTCACTAGAGCATTTCTTAAGTAAAAGGAGTATTCCTGTGTCCACCCTGTGCCCAGGGAGACATATTCAGGGAATGGTTTCTTTGATCTCATATAACAAAGCCTGTTGCACACGTCCTCCTCTTGAGCCTCCTTACCCCTTTCTCAATACCCTTTCAAGGTGTTTCTGGCATCTCCACTACTGTAGGCCATCATGAGGTCCACCTTTAAGAAGCCACCCTACCAGCTCCATAGGATCAACTCCAGTCATCCTTGCCAAACTATTAAATCCCAAACCCAGAGAGAAAGCTCCCATGTAAATAAACTCTCCCCTATCCAACTTCATATCTTCTCTCCCTCCCTCAACATCCTTAAGACCAATGCCCACACTTGTTTCTTTAATTCTGTCCAGTAGGTATTAGCAAGATTTGGCATTTTGTGGTGAGTGATTTATTTCTTCTTTGCTTAGATTTTGCTGAAATCTGACCTTCATTATTTTGGAAGCAATTCAGAGAAGCAGAGACAGATCAGTGTGACTTTAGATCTTCCACATGTGAGATCTTGACACATCTCCAGCAGGGGAAGGATGTCCTTTAGGCTCGTGGCCAGCAAGGGAAAAGGAGTAGCCTATGCTGACCTTGAGGCTTCAGGAGAACCTGAGGGTTCAAGACCCTCAGGGTCATATCCCCATCCTCAGACTCAGCTGTACTCCTTTATCACAGCCCTAACTTTAAGAAAGGATACCTACTGATGCTGCTTATTAATTTTTCTTTGCAGGTATAACACCCTCTTGACTAGATCCTAAGCCAAGTTTTCAGTATAACTTGCTCACTGATGAAGGTGGCATAGGCCTTTGAGCTTTCACAGAATGCTTTGACTTACATTTGGCAGACTTGAGCCTTTCTTCAAGGATTCTGGGACAGCCAGCTGAAATTAGGGTGAGGCAAGTGAGAAAGTCACCTCTAGTGCAATATTTAAGTGGGTGTCAAAAATCTCAGTAACCAAGATAAACAATATTTTAAAATATTTAAAAATTAAAATTGTTTCCTTCCTTGTACTCATTTTGGGCTTTGTTATCCCTTTTCAAGTTCCTTTAAGTGTGAAGTTATATTGTTTACTTGAGCTTTTACCTTTTTTTTTTCTATTTTTTTCTCCAGATATGCCTGTAATGCTATGAATGTCCCTCTTAGGATTGTTTTCCCATTGCCTCACATATTTATATTGTTGTGTCCTCATTTTCATTTGTTTCAAGGTATCTTTTGATTTCTTCCTTGATATCATTTTTGATTCATTCATTGTTTAGTACCATGTTATTTAGCTTCCATGTCTGCATGTTTTTCAGTGTTCTTCTTGTGACTGATTTCTAGTTTCATAGAATTGTGGTTAGAGAAGATGCTTGATATGATTTCAATCTTCTTAAGTTCATTGAAACTTGATTTGTTTCCTACCATGTGATTTACCCTAGAAAACATTCCAAGTGCAGTATATTCTGCTGCTTTGGGATGAAATGCTCTGAAGATATCAATTAACTCTATTTGATTTAGTATGTTACTTAAGGCTGCTGTCTGCTTGTTGATTTTCTGTCTGGAAGGTCTATCCATTGAAGTCAAAGGACATTAAAATCCCTGACTATGACTGTATTTCTGTCGATCTCTCCCTTTATGTCCATCAAGATTTGTTTTACATATTTAGGTGCTCTTATGTTGGGTGTATAAATGTTTACTAGGGTTATATCCTCTGGTTGGATTGTTCCCTTCATCATTATGTAGTGTCCTTCTTTGTCTCTTACTAGTCTTGGTTTTAAAGTCTACTTTGTCAGAAATGGTACTGCTTACCCCAGATTTTTTTCCCTTTCCATTTGCATAAAATATCTTTTTCCATCCCTTTACTTTTAGTCTGTGTGCATCTTTCAATCTGAGATGGGTCTCTTGGAGGTAACATTTATATGGGTCTTGTTTTCTTATCTATTCAGCTACCCTCTGTCCTTTGGTTGGTTCATTTAAGCCATTTACATTTAGGGTTATTATTGACAAATACATATTTAGTGTCATTTATTATTATACTATTCTCCTCTGTTGTTTGTTTTTCTTTCTCTTCTTCTTCAAGCAAGCCCTTTAACATTTGTTGCAGTATCGGTTCAGTGTTAACAAACTCCTTTAGCTTTTTCTTGTCTGGGAAGCTCCATATTTCTCCTTTGATTTAAATGATATCTTTGCTGGGTAAAGTAGTCTTGATTGTAGGTCCTTGCTTTTCATCACCTTGAATATTCATGCCACTTCCTTCTGGCCTGATATGTTTCTGTTGAGAAATCTGATGATAGTCTACTTGGCATTCCCTTGTAGGTGACTATCTGCTTTTCTCTTGTATGTGTTAGGGCTCTCTCTATGTCTTTAAGCCTTGCCATCTTAACTATGTTATATCTCTGTGTAGGCCTGTTTGGATCCAACTTGTTTGGGACTCTTTGAGCTTCCTAGACTTGTGGTCTTTTTTTCTTCACCAGATTAAGGAGGTTTTTGGTCATTATTTCTTCACATGGGTTCTCAACACCTTCCTCACTCTCTTCTCCTTCTGGTATTCCCATGATATAGATGTTTTATACTTCATCTTGTCCAAGATGTTTCTTAAGCTCTCATTTTTTAAAAAACTTCTTTTTACTTTTTGCTGTTCTGCCTGGGTAGTTTATCTACCTTGTCTTCCAAATCACTGATTCAGTACTCTGCTCCATCAAACCTACTGTTTATTCCTTCCAGTGTATTATTTAATTCTGATAATTGCATTCTTTATTTCTGACTGGTCCTTTTCTACAGTTTCTGTCTTTTTTTTTTTCATGCTTTTGAGTATCCTTATAATCATTAGTCTCAACTCTCTGATTAATTGCTTGCCTCCATTTCATCTAATTCTTCTAGAGAATTCTCTTATTCTTTCATTTTGTGTCTCTTTCTTTGTCTTTCCATTTAGCTACTACTCTGTTTTTTCTACCTTAGTTAATCTAATCAGTGATATGACCTTATGCTGTAATCAGCACCCTAGCTTAAGCACCACAGGGTGGGGCTGAGTAATTTCTGGGGTGGGGCTATTGCTTCCCCTCAGGCTGATGCCACTCAGAAAGGACTACTCTGGCTGAAAAAGATGGCTTGTGAAATATGGGGAATGACTCAGCATAGGGATCTTGGTGGCTGTTCCTTCAGGTCTCTCTCCAGAGCCATCAAGTTCAGACTCTTCTCAAGCTTCTATAGTCCACTCTGCCCTCCCTCTACCAGAGCTCAGAGTAAGTGACTGAAAAGGTAATTTTGTGTTTGCCCTTTAAGAGGATCTCTGAGTTTTCAGCCAGCTCTCTCTGGCAGAAAGAAACCCTACTGCTTTTCACAACTGGATGCTGTTTCTGTTCCTCTCCAGCTGCAGTGCTGTAGGCTAGGGATCCCAGCTTTGGGTTTAGACTCTCACTTCTCAGGGAAACCCCCCAGCCACTGAAATGTCCCTCCAGAACTTCCACTGACACCTGTGGAAGCCCAGAGAGCTCTCTCGTGCCTCCTCCACACTCCCTACCTGTCTTGTGGTGAAGTAATTTCTTCCGTCTGTTTGTGGTTATAAAGTTTCTCTCCTCCTAGTGTTCAGTTAGTTATTTAGGATGATTTCTCTGCAATTTAGTTGTAATTCCAGACTGGTCCTTTGGAGGAGGTTAGTGTAGTTTCCACTTACTCATCTGCCATGGTTGGTATGAATGTATTCTTTTCAATCCTCATCACTAAAGAAGACCAAATGCTGTTGATGTTCATGGGCATACTCTCTTCCCTAGGACTGTGTTAGCTCCCCTGGCCTGCCATAAATAATTCTCAGGGATCTGGATCCTCTGATAGTCCACAGAACTTCACAGACCCACTACATGGGTGGCTTCATGCTGGCTATACCTGATGCACAAGAGTGGCAAGTACTACAAGCTCAATAAGAAATATTCATCCCTGGGTAGCATGAGAGATAAACTCTAAAAGAGTGCCTACTACATCAATAATGTTTTCAGTGGTCTAATGATCTGGGGGGGATGGTCATGGAGAAATTATTGTATCCCCCACCACTAAGAAAGAGGTACAGCACTTAGTTTGAATTTTGAAGGCTGTGTATAATGCACTTTGGAATTCTACTTAAGTCTATGCATCAGGTATCTCAGAAGACTACATCAGGTATCTCAGAGGTCTACCAGAGGAAGTGAGAGTTGTGCAGCACATTCAGTCTCCAGGTCAAACTTCTAGGTCAAAGGTATAACCTGGCAGACCCAAAGGGGATACAGTTTTCCATAGGTTTGGAGACCACATGAAATCTTTAGTAAGCCCTAATGAGACAATGAGAGTATAGACTCCTAGGTTTCTGGAACAAGATCATAAAAAGGATTAATTAATGCTTTGAAAAGCAGCTACTATATGTTATGGGCCCCAACAAATACTGAGCACCTATCTATAAGACATCATTGGACTTTACAGCGTCAGCTGCCCTTCATGAGCTGGGTATTGTTGATCCACCATGTTTCAGTTGTTTATTGCTGTACACCAAACTCCTCAAAAGTAAGCATCCCAAAACTACATTATTTGTTCACAATTTTCTGGGTCAGAGAAGTTGATTTTCAGGGTTCCCCAAAGTACAAAAGTGGAAGTTGCTAGGCCTTGTAAAGACTCTAATGCTTCATCTTGCAAGTAAACCACCACCCTTCTAAGGTACCTAAAATTTCCATTGCATTACATACTCAGGCTCAAGCTCTAGGTCCAGGACTTCATTATCTAAATCAGGCCCAGGTACATAGGAGGCTCTCTTAGAGCAGTTCCTCTTGATCAGAAGACCTGTGAACTAAAAAAAACAGGGTATCTACCTCATATAAACCCAAAATACAATGGTAAGGCCAGGGGAGGAAAAGCAATAAACACTCCCCATCCAAAAGAAAAAATGTGGAGGGTATGAAGCAGTCAAAGATCTATATCTATCTTGAGAACCAGACGAGCACATGGTCCTGGATTATAGCCTAGTTTAAGTGGTAAGGGTGCACCTTTATGACTTCAGGGCACAAGTGGGTCTTTGTGTCTCATGTCAATGACTGCTAGACATCATGTGCCAAAGAGGATACCTCATGGTCAAAGATAACTTTCTCAGATGTCAGTTTCCATCCTCAACCTCATAGACAGGGACAACAATGTGGTGATTGCCATTAATACATAATAGGGTATTTTAACAACCCATTGACGTCAATGGATACATCTTCCAGACATAAAATCAACAATAAGATGGTGGTGTTTATGTCCATCAAGGTTTGCTTAATGCATTAAGTGCTCCTATGTTGGGTGCTTTATGCATTTATTGTTTGCCAAAGTTATATCCTTTGGTGGATTGTACCCTTTATCATTATGTAGTGTCCTTCTTTGTCTCTTAATATAGCCTGTGTTTTAAAATCTATTTTGCCAGATACAAGCATTGCCACCTCAGCCATTTTTTCTTTTTCATTTGTATGAAATATCTTTTTCAACCCTTTTATTTTCAATCTTTTTGTATCTTTCATTGGGAGATGGGTCTCTTGTAGACAGAGTATATATAGGTATTGTTTTCTTATTTGTTCAGCTACCCTATGTTTTTAAAGTATATCTTATTAATTATGGTGTTACTATCATCCCAATTTTTTTCTCTCCTTTAGCCCTGCTCTGAGTTGCCCTCCCATCCGCCAGCATTTCCCACCTTTAGTTCATGTACTTGAGTGGTGCATATAAGTTCTTTGGATTCTCTATTTCCTATACTATTCTTAAACTTCCCCTGTCTATTTTATGCCTACCATTTAAGCTACTTATTCCCTGTACCTTTCCCCCCATTGTCCCCCTCCCCATCCTTACTGATAACTCTCCATGTGATCTCCATTTCTATGATTCTTTTCCTCTTCTAGTTGTTTGCTTAGTTTGTTTTTTTAGGTTTGGTTGTTGATGGTTGTGAGTTTGTTGTCATTTTACTGTTCATAGATTTTGATCATCTTCTATTTCTTAGATAAGTCCCTTTAACATTTCACATAATAAGGGCTCAGTGATGATGAACTCCTTTAACTGGACCTTATCTGGGAAGCACTTTATCTGCCCTCCCATTCTAAATGAAAGCTTTGCTGGATAGAGTAATCTTGGATATAGGTCCTTGCCTTTCATGACTCCAAATACTTCTTCCCAGTCCCTTCTTGCCTGTAAGGTTTCTTTTGACAAATCAACTGATAGTCTTATGGGCACTCCTTTGTAGGTAACTGTCTCCTTTCCTCTTTCTGCTTTTAAGATTCTCTCTTTATCTTTAATCTTGGGTAACTTAATGATGATGTGTGTTGGTGTGTTCCTCCTTGGGTTCAATTCCTTTGGGATTCTCTGGGCTTCCTAGATTTCCTGGAAGTCTATTTCTTTCACCAGACCAGGGAAGTTTTCCTTCATTATTTTTTCAAATAAGTTTTCAATTTCTTGCTCTTCCTCTTATTTTTCTGGCACCCCTATGATTCAGATGTTGGAGCACTTAAAGTTGTCCCAGAGGTTCCTAAGCCTTTCCTCATTATTTTTTAATTCTTGTTTGCTTCATTCTGTTCAAGTTGGATGTTTATTTTTTCCTTTTGTTGCATTCATTGATTTGAGTCCCAGTTTCCTTCCTGTCACTGTTGGTTCCCTGTGTATTTTCCGTTATTTCACTTTGTATAGCCTTCAATTCTTCCTTCTTTTGTAACCAAGCTCAATCAATTCTGTGAGTATCCTGATTCCCAGTGTTTTGAATTCTGCATCTCCTCATTGCTTAGCTCTTTTTTGGAGTTTCAATACATTCTTTCATTTGGACCATATTTCTTTATCTCAGCACACCTGTTATATCTCTGACTGTCTCCCCACAAACAGCACCACAATGTGGCAAAGAGAGTTGCCCTGCCCTGGTGAATACTTAAGGCTCTGCCCCTTACTCTATGTCTTTTTATTGGAGCATTTATACCATTTACATTTAAAGTTATTACTGATAGGTACATATTTATTGCCATTTTATTCTTTTAACTATTTCTTCTTCTTCTTTTTTCTTTTCTTAAAGTGGGCCCTTTAACATTTCTTGTAATACTGATTTTGTAGTAACAAACTCCTTTAGCTTTTTATTTTCTGGGTAGCTCTTTATTTCTCTTTTAATTTTAAATTATAGCCATGCTAGATAAAGTAGTCTTGGTTGTAGGTCCTTGGTTTTCATTACTTGAATGTTTCATGCCAATCCCTTATGGCTTGAAATGTTTCTGTGCAGAAATCAGCTGACATTCTCATTGGGGCTCCAAGGTAGGTAGCCAACTGTCTTTCTCTTACAGCTTTTAAGATTTTCTCTTTGTCTTTAACTTTGGCATTTTAATCATTAAGTGTCTTGGTGTGGGCCTCTTTGGGTTCATCTTATTTAGGACTCTATGCTTCCTGGATTTGTGTGACTTTTTCCTTCACCAAATTAGGTATTTTTCAGTGATTATTTCTTTAATAGTTTCTTGATCCTGTGCTCTCTCTTCTCTTTCTGGTACCCCTGTGATGTGGGTGTTGTTATAACTAATTTTGTCCCAAAGGTCCCTTTAATTATCCTCATCTTATTTTTAGTTCTTTTTTTCTTTTTGCTGCTTAGGGCGATTTCTTTTACCTTGTTTTCCAAATCACTGAATCCATTTTATTTTTCATACAACCTACTGTTTATTGCTTCCTTTCATATGTTGTTTCATATGTATTCTTCATTTCAGATATTGTAGTCTCCATTTCTGGCTAGTCCTTTTTTATGGTTTCTATGTCCTTTATCATGCTGCTGTTCATCCTTATAACCATGGCTTTGAGCTCTATATCTCATAAATTTCTTGCCTCCATTTTATTTATGTTTTCTGGAGATTTTTTCTGCTCTTTCATTTGGGCCTGTTTCTTTGTCTCTCCATTTTGGCTGCCTCTTCGTGTTTGTTTCTATATATTAGATTTGCTATGATTCCTAGTCTTCATGCATTGGCCTTGTATAGTAGGTGTTCTGTGAAGTTCAGTGGTGCAATCTTCTTGGTCACCTGAGCTGGGTGCTTCAGGAATGTCACTTGTGTGGGTTATATGGGCCCTCCTGTTGTAATTGTGTCTTGATTGTCATTGGTACATTTGCATATGAAATTGACCCTCCATCTGGCTAACTGTGAGATTCAACCCCAACCATGGTGTGCAAGCTGCTGTGCAGTTGATGACCACACAAAGCAAAATTTGCCCCAGCAGTGTACGATGCCTGCCAAGATCTCTTTTCAATATTCTGCTTGTGGGCTTATTGGATCCCGCATTGATGTTATCTGAAATTGACATTGGGTGTGTTGGTTCTGGGCTTCTTAGAAGGATTCTGGTACAGACCCATGTAAGACACTCCCTGTGAGTGGACCTCAGCCACCTGTCTGGAACTACAAGAAATCCACAGTTTGTGGCTGCCTATGCTTGGCCTGAGTATGTATGGGAATGATGAAGCTGCAAACCATAGCTGGCTTTTACTAGCACCAGGCCTGCGGGCAGGTCAGCTAAAGTCCCAAGGCACCTCAAGATCTGCCTCTGTCTGCCTCCACATGTCAGCTGCCTTGTAGGTTTAATCACTGAAAGATCTGAGCTATGTAGCTAGGGTTAGGGCATCGTCCTAATACACCAAGGTTGCAGGTTCAATCCCCAGTCAGGGCACATTCAAGAATCAACCAATTAATGCATAAATAAGTGGAACAGCAAAAAGATGTTTCTCTCTCTTTCTCCTTCCCTTCTTTTCTCTTTAATAAATAAATATTTTAATAAAATAAAATTTAAAAAATATTGAAAAAGAGTCTCTGACTACACTCAAGTTGCATGAGGTAGGGTCACAGTAAGTGACCAGGTTGGGACAAGTAGTGTTCACCAGATTGATACAGATTCAAACTCAGTGTTGGTGCTGAGTCTGAGGTCACTTAGCAAATATCCCTGGATATACCAAGCCTAGCTGCTACCCACTAGGTGCTTTCACACCTTTGTGTTTGGGCAGGGTCTCAGGGAGTCATCAGGGTGAAGCCAGCAGAGTTTATCAGGCCAAAACAAAGATTTAGTCACATGAAGGGAGAGTTCTGCTCTGGTTGGGCATTCAAGAGAAAAAAATGCCCCTGTTCTAGAGCCACACAGCTCAGTCTGTCCCTGATTCTTCCTGGGAGGAGAAGAAGCTCAACAAGGTGGGGCTGTCTAGGTCTAAGAGGATAGTGCTAGTGGATCTCCTGTGAGTATGCCAGTCAGGCTTTGGGGAAGGTAGGGATTGTGGCTCCCACTCCAGAGCCACACCACTTAGTCTGTCTGGATTTTGCCCAGACTCTGCAGGGTGGAGCCACTGGGAGTAGGACAGGTGGGGCCTCTAAAGCTGGAGCTGGAACTGACAGTGTAGGTCTGCCAGAAGCCTGAAGGGTGGTTCTAGTGGATCTCCTGTGACCGGGAAGCTCCAGTCAAGTTCACAGAAAAGTGGGAAAAATGGCTTCCACCTTAAAGTCACACAACTCACTCACTGACACCCCTGAGTCTGCCTAGCCCTCTACATCCTAGCCAAAGCAGCTAACTCCTCAATAGGTTGTAAGCTCCACAGGGTGGGGTGAAAGGAAGTTCAGAGGGTGGAGCTATTGCATTCTCCCAGCATGAGGTTACAGTGTGGGGAGTGGTCCACTCAAGAAAAACGGCATCTGCAGTATGGGAGAGTGACTCAGCACAGGAATCCTGGAGGCTTTCATTTCAGGTCTCTTCCCAGAGCCACAAACCCCTCATGCAACTTTAGTCAGCTCTGCCCTCCACCAGAACCCAGGGTGAATGATTGCGAGTGAAATTTTGTTCTTTGTCCCTTTAAGAGAGTGAGTATGTTTCTAGCAAACTCTGTCTTTCCCTGGTAAAAGAAACCCTACTGCTTTTCACAGTCAGATATTAGGTAGGCTCCTTTTCCCAGCTCTGGTGCTCTGGGCTGGGGAATCCAGCTTGAGGTTGAGACCCCATGCTTCTTTGGGAAAATGCTCCACAGCTGAGATATCTGTCTGGAACCTTAGCCATCACCAGTAGAAGCAAGGCCAGCCCTTTTCACGTCTCCACCCTTTCTACCAGTCTTGATGTAGCTTCTTCTGTAAATTCTTTATACGACTTCTTTTCAGCTAGTCTTCAGTTGGTTAGTCAGTATGATTGTTGTATAATTTAGTTGTGATTCCAGTTTGGCCCTGGGAAGAGGTGACTGCAGCTTTCACCTTCTATACCACCATCTTAGATTTCTAAGATGTAGTCTTATTTACTATCCCTTATAACACACACAGTAAAAAGTCCCAGTCCCAGTGAGCATTTTTCTGCTCACTGTTAACTTCTGCCACAGCACAGTTCATGGGCTATTCATGTTAGCGTGACAGGGCCTACCATATTGTCCCACACAGAGAAATGGGGCAGAGACTACAATGTTACAACCACTTCCCTCATAGTCATGATTTTATTTTTCACTTTCTGGAACAGAAAGAGATGGGATATTTAAAGGTTGGATTTCTGAAGGCTTCTGGGCAAGATGGTGACGTAAGCAATCATGGCTTGCCTTTTCACACAACCACATCAAAATTGCAACTGAAAGGAGAACAATCATCACTCAGGAACATCAGAAATCAAGTTGAATGGAAGTCTGACAACTGCAAAATTGAAGAAACTACATCCATCCAGACAGGTAGGAGGGGTGTGGATGCAGAATGGGCTGGTGCCACATGTGGATAAGAATTCAGGACAGATATCTCTGGAGTGAGGAGTCTCAGACCCACACCAGGACCCCCAGCTCATGATTCCAGTGCCAGGAAGACAAATCCCCACATGTGGTTCCTGGCTGAACATCAGTGGGGACTGAGTTGGTGGAGGAGGCTGCTGGAATCCTAAGCAGTTCCCCTTTGGGGAACCCACATATGGACTCACCTACTCAGACTTGCTCCCTCTGAGCTCTAGCATCAGGATGGCAGCTTGAAGCTCACAAGTGGCATGTAGGGAGAGACTGAAGTATCTGGCATCAGGGTAAGCAGAGGCCATTGTTCCTTTGCTGAGTCCTCCCCCCACAGAGCTGTTAGGCTGGTGTCATAGCTGAGACTCCATCAACGTGGCTAACACTGTGTGACCCACTTTGAGATCAACAGAGGCTCTACCCCACTCAATCTGCAGGCTCACCCAAGCTGCTTTTCCATAAGAGTAGCTGATCTGTCTCCTAAACCCTATCAAACAAGCAATAGCTGGCTTCAGTGAGCCCTACTGGCAGCCAGATTAGAATCACAGCTTGGCTTCACCTGGGAATCTCCAAGCCCAGCACAAGTAGCAGCCGTCTCAGATTGCTTTACAGCTCAGTCAAGGTGCCCCAGGAAAAACACAGGTGGGGGCTAACCTTGACCTGCACCACCCAGGAAACCCCAGGGCCAATGCCACCAGTGGACAGTTACAGACCACACTGGAGCACCACCACTCTGCCCCAGCACAGCTCATCCTCCACAGAGGGCAGAGGTTGATGGTAGGTGGTCACAGCTGATCCTTGAACCTAGTTTGCCTGGGTAAATCTCTCCCTTTGATCTGCCAACAGTAACCAGGGCTCAACTACAAGAGGAGAGTGTATTCTGCCCACACAAAGGGCACACCTCAAGTACCCAGCTTGGGTGATAGGAGAGGCTATATCACTGGACCCTATAGGACACCTACTACATTAGATCACACTACCAAGACACAGAGTCAAAGCAGCTCTACCTAATGCATAGAAACAAACACAGGGAGGCTGCCAAACCAAGAAGATAAAGAAATATGTCCCAAATGAAAGAACAGATCAAAAATTAATAAAAAGAACTAAACAAAACTGAGATAAGCAATCTATCAGATGCAGAGTTCAAAACACTATTTATAAGGATATTCAAGGAACTTAGTGAGGATCTCAGCAGCATAAAAAAGACCTAGTCAGAAATGAAGGATATACTAGTTGAAATAAAGAACAATTTACATGGAAACAACAGTAGAAAGGATAAACCAAGAATCATATCAATGATTTGGAACATAAGAAAGCAAAAAAAACAACCAATCAGAACAAGAAGAAAAAAGAACCCCCCCAAATGAGGATAGTATAAACAGCCTCTGGGACAACTTTAAGATGTCCAACACTCGCATCATATGCACACCAGAAGGAGAAGAGAAAAGAGCAAGAAGTTGGAAATCTATCTGAAAAAATAATGAAAGAAAACTTCCTTAATTTGGTGAAGGAAATAGACATGCAAGTCCAGGAAGCATAGAGAGTCCCAGTTATGATGGACGCAAAGAAACCCAATCTAAGACACATCATTATTAAAAGGTCCATGGTTAAAGATAAAAAAAGATTCTCAAAAGCAGCAAGAGAAAAGAAGCTAGTTACCAGATGGTTGCCAGATGGGAGTGGGGACAGGGAGAATGGGTATAGAGGTGAGGGGATTAACAAGTACAAATGGGTAGTTACAGAATAGCCATGGGTATGTAAAGTACAGTATAGGAAATGGAGTAGCCAAAAACCCATGGACATGAACAATAGTAGGGGGATTGCCTGAGGGAGTAGAAGGCTCTGAGTGGAGAGAGGCAAAGGGGGGGAAAGCAGGACAACTGCAATAGCATAATCAATAAGATATAATTTATAAAAATAAATAAAGTTGAATTTCCATAAATTTACTCTCCTTACAGTCTTCTTCTCACAAGAAAAATACTTGTGGATTTGACAATCCCATCAAATATTTTGTTTAAAACTAAAATTAAGGTTCAGGTTTCATCAGTGCTTGATCTCAGCCTAAATTATCTTACATAGATACTCTAAACCATAGTAAAATTGTTAGTACACAATGACTAAAATTGTTTTCACTAAAAATTTTAGCCTAGGGAAGAAAGATTTATTGAATTTTTGTGCACCACACTTCAAATCCTCATACATTCCCTGTACAATAAGCATCATTATCTCCATTTTTCAGGTGAGGAAACAGGAGCTTGATTTGAGTAATTTGCTCTTCATAAAAAATAGAAGTCATATTTGGAACTAGACTTTTCTTTTACTTTAGATGCCACCTACTCTGCCTGGCATAGTTTCAAGGTCAGGTAGGACCTTTAGAGGAGCAGAAGGGAGCTCCCAGGTGGCTCTGAATCCATTCCCAGCAAACTTGCTTAATCATCCATTCCCAGCAAACTTGCTTAATCACAGCTTATGACTACAACACTCCTGCCTGGGAGTGGCAGCTCTCAATCTGGTAGTATGCAGAGATCTCATTAAAGACACTGGGGCAGAAGCCAAAGTGAAATACAGGAGCTGGAGAACCTCCACCTGATCAAGAGCATATCAGTACCTGGAACAGCCTCTAATAAATTACTGCTAAATCAATTTTTAAAACTCTCAACAAAAGAAAATTCACTTGAAAAGGTGCATTTAGTTACCTCAGAGGCAGTCTCTTTCCTCAGAAATGCTTGGAAATGACTGATTTACTCTATTTCAAATCCTAGGCGTGGCAACCTCAAACCTAACAATAAACTCTAATTTGCTTGAGCCCACCAGGGGTGGCACAGACTTGGAGAGCCATTTCCTTCCTCCAGGGAGGATTCTTAGATCAAGTACTCCACAAGGGCATGCATGCACTGGCTCTGTGGGACAGAAGGGAAGGAAGCCCACAATAATGTGACTGGCTTAGCTTTCCATGTGTGCATTTTATCTGGTAGAATTGAGTGACTTGCCACTATCAAAGGAAAATCTTGTATTATGTAAAATATCTTTAGGTGTCATTAGAGCATTTAAGATTCATGATTTTCAGAAATATTTACTGACCACCAGCTTTGCTTTGGGCTTTACTTGGAACAGGCTTCGGTCTTCTTGAGGTCCCCTCTTAATTGAGTGGTGTGATGGACTAGAAAGTGCTGT
This sequence comes from Tonatia bakeri, assembly GCA_004024845.1. Lineage (NCBI taxonomy): Eukaryota > Metazoa > Chordata > Mammalia > Chiroptera > Phyllostomidae > Tonatia > Tonatia bakeri. Next base: position 61,673 of record PVIA01005882.1, read on the forward strand.
GAACAACTCTTCAAAGTGCCCACTAACAAACTGCATTACTCTAAATTGCTTAGTTCCCTCTAGCCTCTGTGAAATGAGAAGGCAAATAGAACAGATGGTCCCGTGGTTTATTTCAGTTCCTGGGAGCAAATAAATTGAATAATCTTTTCAATCCTTTGTCACCCATTTTACCATTTTAAGATATGATTATTACTAACTTGCAGTAGGCTAACTGCCTCCAGGCAGGTACTTGAAGAAGCAAGCACAACACCCACTCCAGGCTAGAAGAAATAAACAAGCTTACCATTAGTTTCAGAAATTCCATGTTATTACAAATCATTGGAATTTCTCTCTCTCACAAATTACTAAAAGGCATTTGTATAAATTCAGAGCAAGGATTGTGTTTGGCAGACTAGTTTCTGACCCTCTGGAGATTTCTATGCAGCATTTGCACAAAAGTAGGCTTAATGGTGGGGTAGAAGTGATAATGCAGGTGGTAGTGCGAGCACAGTTTCTCACACATGGTGGACACTCACAGGATCATCCCCCAAGAGACTCCAGCACCACTGAAAGGCACAAGCCACTGATTTGCTCTCAATGTCACACAGCAAGAACCATAAGCTCCACCATCACTGAGCCAAAATGGAGACCTTCACCCTGTACCTCCAAATGCCAGAAGCTACAGCTCTGAAAACATTCATGAAAAAAATGTCAAGGCTCCTGAGACTGAAGCCCTCTGAATTCTGGTATCCCAGCAAGTATCCATGGCTATGTGGTGTCTGAAGACCATGGGCTGCTCCTGATGCCCAAAGACACTGAAGTTGTCCATAGCCAAGGGCCTACCCATACCAGTAGGACATGAAGGGAGCCCACAGGATCACAAGACAACAACAGGATCATGGGAACACACTGACCTGAGTTCCTAAGAGGGGCAAAAGCAAAGTATCAAAGCAAGAAGCCGCTCTGGCCATTCACCACAAAGATGAGAAAATTGCCAAGGCCCTGCTTGGGTTCAGAGGGACCCCGGGGGCCAGGTTTCCAAGCTTGGTCACTTACTAGCTATAGACATTGGGAAAGTTACTTAGCTCCATGCTTCAGCTTCCACATCTATGAAATGAAAATCATTACAGTAACTATTTCATTGGATCTCTGTAAGACTTAAGTAATTTAATATATGCAAGGAGCTTGGAACATAGGCCGGGACACAGAAAGTGCTCAGTGACAATTATCTGATGCTTGGTAGATCTGTCAAGAGGAACTTCTAGAAAGAAAGGGTCTCAGAGCTCTGCAGAGATGAAAGGGAAATAGTTGGTCCATGGGCTCCTGTGATTTTATTTTACCTTATTCCTGAAAAGAATTAGCCATCAGTAAAGTGCTCCAAACCCCACTAAGGGAGTAAAATTGCTCATGGCCATTAATTCTAGAGTTCCAGTTAAAGAAACAGAACCTACATCCACTCAGGCTCAGAGTCAAAACCAACTTTAAGTCCCAGGGAACTGGTGGCACAAAGTTCTCTGACCAGCCAGTAGTTTCAACCCTTGTGTCCAACCCTGGATGCATATGCCCATATATTGTATTTACTGGGCAAAAGGAATAATTGATTTATTTCCTTAACAAGCACAGTGAGAAATCAAGTATTTAATTAAATAAATTAATTCAATGGATATTTGGTGATTTTGCTGGTCATTTGAAGGAATAAAATTTAAGGAGATAAAAATAACTTGAAATCTATTTGAAAAATAACATATGTGACCAGAGATCATCCGTGAAAAGACACTTAAAGCTTATAATGTAATCTTTACTCCTCCCCTCCAGTTAGTTTTTAAGTTATTTTTAAAGATATAACCATATTCAAAACACCATGCACCCATTTCTCCTCTGGATTCAGATTATAAATTAATGTGGGGAGACACACACCAGGGACACAATGGGTGTAGAAGCTACAGGTCTGCTGAACTTCAGACTTGGAAGTGGACAGAGGCAGCATGGCATTCAATCTCTGCAGGGGCAGCCAAAACCATGCATTCCTTGTATGACAGGGAACCAAACAAACTCATCATGAGAAGTTTGGGCCTGAAATAACAATCTGCCAGTACAAAACTGTTGATATAAGAGTTTCTTCTAGACCAGGTTCTGGGGCAATGAGATGAAGCAATACACAACAGCTTCTTAGAGAAAGCATGCTAAGAGAACAAAATTTTTTCACTCAGGGTAAACCTGCAAATCAAAACTCCAAAACACACGAGCAAAAGTTTATGAGAGAAAGTCAACAAATGCAATAATCCAGATATAAATTTACTGCTGACAAAATGCAAGTAGAACAAGCCACAAACGGGATTAAAATCATTATATTTAATATTCTCAAGTAAGTAATGTTTTTAATTATAAGTAAAACGGAATTATTATTAAGAACCTTAATCTCCAATGTGATGATATTTGGAAGTGGAGACTTTGAGAGGTGATTCAATTAGGAGGATGGTGCCCTTATAAGGGGATAAAGGAGTTTGAGAGTTCTCTCTCTCTCTCTGCCACGTGAGGATGCAGAAAGAAGGCAGCCATTTGTGAATTAAAAGTCGGCCTTCACCAAGAATCCAGCTGTGCTAGCGCCCTATTCTCAGACTTCCCAGCCTCCGGAACTGTAAGAAAATGTTGTTTAAGCCTCCCAGTTCTACTCTGGTATAGCAGCCTAGTCTAGGACATCACAGAACAAGTTGCCTCCTTCTGCCAGTAGGAGGTATTGTGTATCCCCATGAACTCCAAGTATCCCAGTGTTGGGAACCACCCTGCTTGGTAGAAGCTGTAACCCCCGCCAAGGCTGAGGCTGAGGGAATGACCTTGGACCGTAAGCCAGCAAGGAGACAAAAGCTTATCTACCTGGCAGGAGCGCTGCTTCTGCTTCTTTTACTTCACCCTGCCTGGCCCCCAATGCTTAGTCAGTTACTCAATGACAGGTAAGATTCCTCAAGGGGGGAATGACCTAAGACAGGCATGATCGTGTGGGAGGTCCCCAAGGAAGGCCTTTGGGGGCTACAGCAAAAGGGGGTGATGGACCCTTGCCCCTTAGCTTTGACAAGTCCTCATTGTCTGCGAGAAAATCTCCCAGTATCATCACTGTCTTACTTCCCTTGCTCCACCTAAGCCTGAAACAATGACAGAGGTGGTGCAGCCCTGTGCTGGAAAGGGCGGGTTCCATGGACAATCAGGCCTAAGAAAGAATATGTAAAATCCTGTGAAACCCGCTTTGCTTAGAATGCTCTCAATTAAATGATAAGGGTCCAAGCAAGAAGTAAGTTTGTTCCTCAAAGTTTTACAGCTCTTTAGCTATCTGACCCTGACTCAAAATAGGCCCTAAGCGTTCTTTGTTATCTATTGTTTGATCCTTACTTCCTGGCAATGATTAATGAGCTTTATCTGAATTCCTGTGTAAACGAACCCAATAAAAACCCATTGAGGAACAAGCTCTTGGCCCTTCTCCTTTGAGAGATCGGTCACCTTTCCTCCCCAAGCAGATCATGTCTTGGTAGACTTATTCTCATCTGTGGAGGATTGGGGGGCCCTGTAGGTGGAGCCTCCCACCCTCATCTGTCGCTCTCCCCTAGGGAGGATGGCTGAGGTGCTCTCCACTAGAGAAAGTGGCCGTTTCATACCTATTTCCCCACAGGACTCTGTTGTCCAAGTGTATGGTTTACTCATGTTTCGACGAGCATCCGCAGCCATGATAGATACCACTGGCCCGGTATCCTCCACATCCCAGACTCTGGAAAGTTAATGATCCAGATGGCCCCATAGCTTGTATATAGCCTGATAGAGAAATACACAGACCTCAATCTTGCCTTATAAAAAGATAGAATAAAAGCAGCAAAGTCTCTCCACTGAAATGCAAACCCAATCCAAAGACCTACCTGGGTTCTGCTTCACAGTAGGATGAGGAAAGTAGGGAGAACACCAACCTTTTATTTTCTTGATGACCCTCAGGACTATTTACATTCCTCTTTCTCCAAGGAGGCTTATTTTCTACTGTACAGCACGAGACTACAGAGTTTGTCCCACCTGGTGCATGACACCAGGCTACTTGGCACTTGATTCTCTCCTCTGTCAGTAGTAACAGTTGGGTTCAGAGACAAGAAGTTGAGACTGTGACAAGAATCCTGTGAGACAGCCAAGACCCTGCTTGCTGATTTCTGAATTTAATGTGAGCTCACCTGGCATCATAACTGCTCCAGAACATAATGACAGTACTAATAATCTCTGAGGCTATCATGATTACTGCATGTTCTTTTTTCACTTTCCCTTCATTTGTCAGAGGGCTTTAAACTAAGAGAAAATTGAAATTAAATGTGTTGTTTTTCAAAAGGGTTGAAACACCAGAGCATGATAATAATAATATTGACTGTTAATTATAAGCCAAAAAGTAAGACTACATTTTCATATTATTTCTTTTTATTTTTGACATTGAATATGATGTACATACAGAAAAACACATGATAGATTTACAGTTTAAAGAATAATTATACAACAAATTCCTCTTTAACCATCCTTCAAGCCAAGCAATTGTGTGCCAGGGCCCTATATGTCACCCCTCTCTCTTGCACCCTTCCTAAACCATAAGGGGAGGCCCTTTGGAGATTACCATTATGCTGACTTTAATGATATTCATTCACTTGCTGTTTTTATAGTTTTATCACCTTTGTATATATCCCTAAGTAATGTACTTTGCCTGAATGCAAAAATTATGTAAAAGGAATCATAACATATGATTTTTGTGTGCATACACATTAGTGTACATCTTGCTGGTGTCATTCTGTTATGTTTGTGAGAATTATCCATGTTAAAACCATATGGTTGGTTTGTTTTTATAACTGTGTATGATTTCATCAGATAAATTGATGAATGAACTTGTTGGGTGTTAAGTATAGGCATATTCAACTTCAGAAAATAATACCAAAATATTTCCAAAGTAACTGAGTAAATTCAGCCAATTAACCAGCAGCTTATGAGAATCCCTGTTACTTCATATTTTCATCAGTACTTAGTATTATCAGTCATGTTAATTTTGCCTTTCCATCCAGTGAGTGTGTAATAGAATCTCATTGAGGTTGAAATATGCATCTTTTTGTTTACTAATGAGTTTGACTATCTTTTTTATCTCTAGTAGATGCTTATATAGCCTCTTTGGTAAAATACCTGTTCAAGTCTTTTGTCCATTTTTCTTTGGGTCTTCCATTCTATTCATTTGTAGGAGCTCATTATACACTCTAGATACAAGCTCCTTCTCTGATACATATGTCACAGTGATCTTTTACTAGTTAATTTGTTTCTTCACTATCTTTAATGGAGTCTTTTGATGAAACTTGTGCCAAAGTTTTATGTATTCAATTTTATCAATATTTTTCTTTTTGGGTATAGTGGATTTTGTGTCTTTTTATGAAATCCTTCCCTAGGCCCTGGATCATAAAGAACATTTAGAAGCTGATCTTCTAAATGTTTTTGTTTACTTTTTACATGTAGGTCTTTAATCCACCCAGAATTGACTCCTTGGTACAATGTGAGGTTGAGGTCCATTAGGATATCCATTAGGATTGTTCCAGCATTGTTTACTAAAAGAACTTTTCACCCCCACTGCTCTGTAGTACTACCTCTGCTATACATCATGTGTCAATATGTGCCTTGGCATCTTTCTGGCCCTTTATTATGATTTTTAGTTCAAGTCCAACTCTCTACCAGCATCTTCCTTATACTATCTATACCTGTTTCCTAATACCTCATAGGACCAGTTATTATACCTCCTCTACTTTGACAAGTGTGTCTTGACTGTTCTTGGTCTTTTGTACTTCCACAAAAATCTTAGAATCAGCCTGTCAAAAGTTTTTTAACATTCTGTTAGATTTTTATTAGAATTATACAAGGCCTATATATCAAATTCAAGATTTCCAATTCATGAGCAATCCCTCCATTGATTTAAATCAATGTATATAGTGCTATCTAGTTTGCTGCATAGAAGTCTCATATGCCTTTTGCTATTTCTATTCCTAGATTCTTCACACTCTTTGATGCTTTGATAAATGGCATCCTTTTTATTTTTCTAACTCTTTAATCTGGTAATGAGAAAAGCAATTGATTTTTATAAGTTTACTATATGAAGAAACTTCAGAACCTTTTTATTATTCTAATGATTTCTACCTAGTTAAAATTTTCATTAAAAACCCAAGATTTCAATAAATGTGTATGAATGGCAATACATGTAATTTTTAAAAAATATCAGTGGGATATGCTGGTATAATCAATAAATACCCTAATCATCTAACTGTACATTAGGGTTAATGTGCTATAATAAAAACTATTTTCATAAAAATGTCAGGTTACAGAAACATATTACATAGCACCCAATTTAACTTTTTTTGTGAGAATGTGTTCTGCTGATCTGTATTTCATAACTTTACATTTAAATCTTTCCCCTGGAAATGTAAATCTTCATTTACAACCCTCATTATGAGAGTTGGTAGAACAAGCATTGATTGAGAACCTACAGTGTTCCAGATACATCACACACTACCTTTCATTTAGTCTGTACAATGATAATATGAGGGAGCAATTATCTACATTAATAGGTGAAGAAATTGAGACTCAAGGTTGGTACGTAATTTGCCTGAGGTTCCACAGCTAGTAAGTGCCTGAGTCAGGATTTCATTCCTAACAGTCTAGCCCCCTCCACTGCCTCGGACAAGGGCATGTCCCACAGCTTCTCAGCAGATTTAGGAGAACCACCACCCAGCCCTCTGCACATGCCACTGTGTGTCATTGGCCTTTTTATATGAGGCTTTAAGGACATGCTATTGCCGAATAAGGTACATAAAAGGTCTATCCAGAAGGCATCCAGCCATGTAATATGAAAAATTACAAGATATAAGAGATACTGTACATAGGACAATGACATATCTGTCCCCTTTAAAGTAGGTACCTTGGTACCTTCTCCCAATCACCATCAGCTGCCCCATCGTATTTTCCTTAATTTCATCAATGGTCTGAAATCTCTTCCCTTTCAAAGATGATTTCAGTTTCGGGAAAAGCCAGAAGTCACAGGGCTCCATCTCTGGGCTATAGGAGGACTGAGTGTCCTGGGTAATTTGATGTTTCACAAAAAACTCCGCACGAGACATGATGTATGAGTGGGCATGTTGTTGTGATGAAGCTGCCAATCACCAGTTGCCTGTAGCTGCAGCCTTCTGAATCATCTGAATAGTTTCTGTGGAGGAATGTTCAAGCTTAACACAAAATTTGATGCATATTCGTTGCTCTACTGGCTCAGTCATTTTGAATGCAATGGCCACAGTACACACGTTCACTCAATGGCATCTACCACTCCACACCCCCACTGACCAGTATAGTGAAGTCATCACTGTCCATGCATGTGCATTCCAGTCCACTCTCCTTGCCTGCCAAGTTACATTGATGTCACACAAACTGTTCTTGTTATATTAACAATAGCTGGACTGCTTCCTGACAGACCTTGTATGTAATATATGTATGTATGAGATACGGTGTCTACATCTACATATTGATATATACAGAGAAAGATTTTATTGGCCTTTGTGCAAAAAAAAAAGTTAACATAGCAGGTCTGACTCTTAATCTTTGAAAGACCTGCTCACAAGGCTGAAAGACTCCTTCAATTGCTTTTTGGAAACTTGGATTTCAGGAGTGTTCCCACAACCCTAAGTGGAAAAGTGACTCATTATGCCTAAACCATTTGTATGAATGTGGTTCATAAACAATGTGGTTTATGATCAACACCTGATTTCCTTCTAGGAGTCTAGAAGTTTGGTACTTACCAGGCAACCTCTAATAAAAATTCAGGGCTGTGGAGCTGTCTGGTTTTCCCAACACCATTTGTTGAAGAGACTGTCTGTTCCTCACTTTCTACTTTTGGCTGCTTTGTAATAAATTAATCCACCATATATATGTGTGGATTTATTTCTTGGCTTTCTATTTTGTTTCATTGATCATGCCAATAACATACTTTTTTATTACTTTTGCTTATAATGTAGTTTGAAATCCAGGATCATGATGCCTCCAACTTTATTCTTCTTTTCAAAGATTTTTGGCTATTTATTTGGGGTCTTTTGTGGTTCATTACAAACTTTAGGATTGTTTTTTTCTATTTCTGTGAAAAATGCCATTAGAATTTTGAGAGGGATTGCATTGAATATCTAGATTCCTTTGGGTAGTACGAACATTTTAACAATAACAATTTTTCCAATCCATGAGCATAGAATATCCTTTCATTTATGTGTCTTTTTCAATGTCTTTCATCAATATCTTTTAGTTTTCAGTATACAGATCTTCCACTTCCTTGATTTGTTCCTAGGAATTGACCTTCTTCACCTCTTATTACAGTCTCTATTTAGTAAAGTCTATTTTGTCTGCAACAAGATAGCCACCCAGTTTTCTTTCGGTTTCCCTTTGCATGGAGTATCTTTTCTCATCACTTCACTTTAATCTGTGTGTCTTTACATATGAAATGATTTTTTGTAGGCAGCCTTTAGATAGATCGTATTTATTTTATCCACTCAGCAATTTTATGTCTTTTGATTGGACAACTTAATCTATTTACAATTAAAGTAATTATTAATGAGTATGTACTTATTGCTATTCTGAAATTTTTTTCTGGCTTAAACTCCACTGGTCACCAGAGTTAGGTAACATAGAGGAGTATCCTGGCAACAGATGTAAAAATTGGGGCACCAGATAAAGCTCCTTTCTGGAGACATTGGTGGACTGAAGCTAGAAAGAGAGAGAAAGCAAAGATGTCGTCCTCTGACCTCCATTCCCTGAGAGCACTCTCATAGGTTCCTAGATGTGTGCCAAACCAGAAGCCTTTCCCTCAGGCTGACTCTCCTAGAAAAGTAAATAGACATCTTTTACAGAAAGACTTGGGGAGGTATTTCAGTCTGCTGTCTGTGCAGTGCCCTGTGGGTGGCAGCCTGCCAAGAACTGTCTCTCTGATACAGTCTTATGGGACCCATGAACACAGGCACCCCTGGCCAGCAGAGGCAAGTTATCATGGGGTGTTCCTTGATGGCAGTTTCAACAACCTGTCATCAGAGATAAAAATCAGGGCACCAGATGCATGTAAAAATCCCCCTCTGGGAGGTACTAGAATTCAGAAAGAGACAGAGGGAGATATTTACCCATGGAGAGGACCCCAGCAGGCTCTTGGAGTGCTAAATTAGATGCCTGCCCCTGAGGCAGACACTTTATGATAAGCAAACAAGCCTCTTTCTCATGAAGTCTGGGTACCTTCAATTGGCTATTTCTGCCCCGGGCCCTAGGATAGATGAGCCCAAGTGAGTCTTTTGAAAGCTGTGTTTTAGATTGCTATGGTCTTGTGATTCTTGTGGATGTGAGTCCCATTGGTTTTCAAAGCTCAATGTTTTGGGAGCTTATCTCTCAGATGCAGGTCTTAAAAGTCAGGGTCCCCAGTGTAAGGTTCAAACCCTCACTCCTCAAGGAGAAGATCTAGGTTTTGAGTTCTCTCATGATTGTGGTTGCCATGCCAGGGGTACTGTTTATGGCAAGATTCTGTCCCAACCTCACCTGCACACTTTGATATAGGTTTTCTTTGGTGCAGGTCATTTGCCCGATGTGCAGAAGTCACTCAGCTAGTTTGGCAGTATTTTCAGAGGAAATTATTCCCAATGCAGGTGCAGATTTGATGTGTCTGTAGGACAGGTCAGTTCAGGATATTTGTACATTGCCATTTTGAACCAGAACTCTATAACTGATTTTTTGCAAAAGGCTGGCCATCCTTGAGCAAACAATTTCATTTAAATGTCTCAGTAAGCTAAGAAAGACTGGAAGAGTGAACAGGGGAATTTTTAATAAATTTTGATGTGTGCATTTCAAAATCTAATAAGCAATTAAATGATGCTATTTTTTAGATAAGTGCCTTCCAGTAGAAATATGATGCAAGACACATATATAATTTTAAATGTTCTAGAAGCCACATTAAGAAAAGTAAAAAAAAATGTTGAAATTGTTTGAATAATATGTTTAATTAAGCCAATAAAATATTTCAATGTGTAATCAATACACAAATTATTAATAAGATACTTTGCTTTCCTTTTTATACTAACTCTTTAAAATTGGTACATATTTTACACTTACAGAACATCTCAATTAGACCAGTCACTGTTCCAGTAGTCAATGACCACCTGTGGCAAGTGGCTACCCTATAAACACAGTCTAGATAATTAAAACATTCAGTAAAATAACACAGACTCCACTAGTGCTTAGCCCTTCGATAAAACTGTTAACTACCTTAATTACAGAGGCATATTGCTTTGTTTAAAATGAACAGAAATAATGTTTACTGAACTCATCATTTTATAAACTGTAATGTGCATTTGCTTTGAGAATATTCAATTCTATCAGATGAAGACATTTGTAGTTTGTCAAACAGGTAAAACCTATTAACATGTTTTAAATGGATAAGAAGCTAATAAGCAAAAAGTGTGTTCAACATAAATAGAACTCACAAGATGTGTTACCCATAATATAAGTAGTAAGTAGACCTTGTATAAGGTAGACATAGATAAATGGAACATAGATAAATGGAAGTTCCAAGATATATCTAATATCATGAGCCACCTGAGTACTAAATATTCATCATATAATAAATATACAAGAGGCACTTCCTCAACCCCCACCTATCAGGATATACTGAAGACACACAAGTACTTAATGTCACAAGGTCTTCATTTGGCTCTCCACTGGTAACACCTACCTTGACCCCAGGTGAAGAGCATTGGGTAACAAAATATTCTAAAAGCACACCCTATCTTAAGTGGGTCAACTTTCCCTTCTCTTTTCCCTTGCTTCTCGCTGTGATTTAAATTGATTAAATAAACCATGTGATTTGAGCATTTGATTTTGATCTGTGAGCCCTTCTGTTCTGTGATCTCTGGGCCAGCCTGTTTGATAGTGTACTTGAGTAATTTTCCAACCACAAACAATGCTCACCCAGAAAATAAATGCAGGATGCTGATGTAACACAATACCACTATTTCATGAAGTACAGCTGATAAGACACTGTGGGCATTAAATAAGTCAGAAAGATTTATAACAATTTGGAACCCCACATAGAAATGAGTTCTAGCCAATATTGAATTAGAAATTCATGGAAACCTTATACAAAAGCACATTTTGTAGCTTTTTGTCCTCTTATGTCTTCTTCTTAAACCCCTACTTAGCAGGATCTTTGTGGAATAGTGACTGAGCGCATGGTCATGGTATACAGTGTTAGTTCACTTTCCCAGCAACCTCTGTGAAAGGAAAAACAGTTTTGTACTCATTCAACACACCTGACATCAAATGTGTGCATTTTTTCTTCACACCAACCAATTCTCTGGCACCTACAATGCAAGTCAATTGTGACACACTGTTAACCTGGAGTTAGTATTGTACCCCACAGGTTAAGTGCTCGGTCCCACAAAACTACTCCCACTTCAGATGCCAATCACAAGTAGGGAGGTCCCAGGTTACTCACAATTCTGTTCAACTTGACTACAATTCAGTGGATCCCAGGACCCACTCTTTCAGGTTTGATAATTTGCGAGAACAGCTCACTGAACTCAGAAAAAGGTTATATTTACCAGAATATATATAATAAGGGATATAATAAAAGACACAAATGAACAACCAGATGAAGTGATACATAGAGCAAGGTCCAGAAGGATTCCAAGCACAAGAGCTTCTATCCCTATGCAGCTGAGGTGCACCACCCTCTCAGCATGAGGATGTATGTGCTCACCAACCTAGAAGCTCTCCAAACCTTGAACTTTAGGAATTTTTATAGAGGCTTCATCACTTATGCATCATTGATCACTAACTCAATCTCCAGCTCTTTTCTCCTCCCTTGAGGATGGATTGTGAGGCAGAAATTCAAAGCACCTAATATGGCTTGGCCTTTTTAGTGGCCAACCCCCATCCAGGGTCACATGAACAGTTGACTCATTAGAACAAAAGATGTTTTTATCATCCAAGAAGTTCCAAGGGATTTATGAATTCTGTTCAAGGAGCTCCTATCATTCCCAACACTCATGAGATTACAACAGTTTTAGGAGCTCTCTGTCAGGAACTGGAGTCAAAGACTGAATACTAGCAGCAACCAGGGGCAGGGACATTATGTATATACAGTATTTCTTATTACACACAATGAGATCTTGAGCAAGTTACCTAATTTCTCAGTTCCTAGGTGTGAAATAAAAGCAAAAATAGTAGCTAGTGTATTTTAGTGTGTATAATGTGCACTTCTTTTGCCCAAATTTTTGAGGGAAAAATAAGGATGCACATTATACATGGGTAGTACCTGAAATGCCTTGTATCTGTTCTTGTGTTTTGTAATTATTTGTTATATGAAATTTCTTGTATCATAATATGTTCAAAAATAAATGCTAAAGTTCCTTTATAATATAAACAACAAGTATCTAAGTGTAAGTAAATAAAAATTGAATGAAAAAATTAAAAGATTTTGTCCTGAAAGTTAGGGCCAAAAATGTTGGTGTGCATTATACACAAAAAAATATGGTACTTTATAAAATTATTGTAAAGATTAAATAATAAAGTATGTATAAAGTTCTGGTAGTTTAGTAAGATTATCCCTATATAAGAACACGATTAGTCAAATAACATGATATCTCCATTTATTGAGGTCTTCTTTAATGTACTTCAATAAAGTTTTTAAATTTTATCAATAAAAATAAATCAATAAAAATTTATTCCCTGATATAGTCACTAGAATGCCACAAATTTGAGAAATATGACTGTATCAAGTTTAGGGAGGATTTAAACAACCAGAATTCATATACTGCTGGTGGAAGATTATGGCTGGCACATCTATTCTGGAAAACAATTTGGCAATAATTTTGAAGTTGAAAATAAACACATCACACAGTATAGCAGTTCCCAATCTAGTTTGTGCCCTAGACTCAAGCAGTGGTTCTCAAAGAGCACTCTGCCAGACCCTGGGGTCACTAGGGACAATTTCAAGTGGCCTGCTAGGTCAAAACTATTTTCATAATAAAACTAAGGCATGATTTCCCTTTCTCACTAAGTTGACATTTGCACTGATGGTGCTAAAGCAGAGGTGGGGTAAACTGCAGCTGTGAAAATCAAGGCAATGGTGCCACCCCAGGCTGGTATCCTTGTGCTCATCACCACCAAGTGCTCTCAGCTGAAAAACACAAACCCAGTTTCTCATGTGTATTTCACCTCATTGATGAAGGAGTAAAAATTATTAATCATGCAAAATCTCAGCCCTTGAGTACAGGTCTTTTTAACAGTCTGTGTGACTGAGTGGGAAGCATAAAGCACTTGTGCTGTGTACAGTGTTTTATTAGGAAAGAGCCTTTGTGCAACTGTTGGAGCTATGAACTGAACTAGCCATTTTTTTTCATAGAACACCATTTTACTTGAAAGAATGCTGACATTTTTTGGAAATCACTCAGTGAGCCTGTAACTTAAAAAATAATAATAACTGGCAATATTTGTTATAAATAAACAAACTTGAGCTTTCAAGAAAAATTAGAACTGTAGAAAGATTATATCTGTTACCTTGAGTTTCACAGCTCCCCAACAAAGACCTTTCTAATGAGATAGGAATGATACAAGTCAATATAATTTTGATATTGTTTTTGAAATGTGTCAACATTTGAAAATCTGTACAATTCAGTAAACTATTATTGTCAATTGACCAGTGCATGAAAATTGTGCTTGGGTATAAGATCCATTCAAAGGCCAATGGATTTCGATGTAATAGAATACAAGAGGTCATTGAATTGTTTCAGATTCCACATTGCAACTAACCTTTAAGAAACAACTTCTTATCTAGTTTTGGTATAGTAGTAAGAAAAAAACAACCCACAATTCTCAAAGAAGTATTAAGATGTTTCTCCCCATTCCACTCCATATCTGTGTGAAGCTGGATTTTCTTCACATGCTTCAACCAAAAAGACAAACTGCAACTGGTGAAATACAGAAGTTGATATGGGAACCTGGCTGCCTTGTATTAAAAAAAAATTCCAAGAGATTTGTGTAGTTGCCTCTCATGCACCTTCTACTGGGGACCTGGCTACCATTCCAGGCATGTGCCCTGACTGGGAATCAAACTGGCTACTCTTTGATTCACAGGCCAGTGCTCAATCCACTGAGCCACACAAGCCAGGGCCCAAGAGATTTGTAAAAATGTAAAACGATGCCTCTTCTCACTATTTTTCTTTTTTTTGGTTTGGAAAATAGCGTTAGTTTCACTAAAATGTTATTCATGTAAACATATAAATAAACATATGAATAGATGTATTATATTCAGTTTTACATGAATTAATACTTTCTATTGTTGTTCAGTTACAACGGTCTCCATTCTCCCCCATTACTCTTCCCTGCCCTCCCACCCTCACCTTCCACATTCAATCCTCCCATCCTCCCCTCCCCATTGTCTTTGTCCACAGGTCCTTTACACGTGTTCCTTGACAACCCTTTCCTTTCTTTGCCCCAATATCCCCCTCTACCCTCCCTTCTGGTCACTGTCAGTTTGTTCTTTATTTCCATGTCTCTGGTTATATTTGCTCACTTGTTTGTTATGCTGTTTAGGTTCCACTTATAGGTGAGATCACATGGTATTTGTCTTTCACCACCTGGGTTATTTCACTTAGCATAATGCTCTCCAGGTCCATCGCATAAGGTAGGAGTTCCTTCTTTCTTTCTGCTATATAGTATTCCATTGTGTAAATGCACCAACAGTTAGTGATGGGCACTTAGGTTGCTTCCAGCACTTGGCTATTGTAAATACACTGCTATGAACATTTAAGTGCATAGGTTCTTTTGAATTGGTATTCCAGGATTCTTATGGTATAATCCCAGCAGTGGAATTACTGAGTCAAAAGGCAGTTAAATTTTACTTTTCTGAGGAAATCCCACACTGCTTTCCACATTGGCTGCACCAGTCTGCCTTCCCACCAAAAATGTACTAGGATTCCCTTTTCTCCACAACCTCCCCAGCACTTGTTTATTGATTTGTTTATGATAGCCATCCCTACCAGTATGAAGTGGTATCTCATTGTGGTTTAAACTTACATCTCTCTAATGACTAGTGATAGTGAGCATCCTTTCATATGTCTGTGGGTCCTCTGTATGTCCTTCTTGGAGAAGTATCTGTTCAGGCCTTTTGCCCTTTTTAAAATTAGATTGCTTGTCTTCCTGTAGTGGAGTCATATGTGTTCTTTATATTTTTAGAGATCACACTCTTGTCCGAGGTATCATTGGCAAATATATTTCCCATATGGTTGGTTCCCTTTTCATTTTGCTGATGTTTTCTTTAGCCCAGCAGGAGCTTTTTAATTTGATGGAGTCCCATTTGTTTATTCTTTCCTTTATGTCCTTTGCTCTAGGGAATATATCGGTGAAAATATTGCTGTGTGGAATATATGAAATTTTCCTGCCTATGTTCTCCTCTAGGACTTTTATGGTGCTGCAACTTATATTTAAGACTTTTATGCATCTTGAATTTATTTTTTAATAGATTCAATGCAATCTCTATTAAAAGGCCAATGACATATTTCACAGATATAGAATAAACATTTCAAAAATTTATATGAAACCATAAATTACACCAAATAGCCTGAGCAATTTTGAGAAAGAAGAACAAAGCAGAAGGAATCACAATACCTAATATCAAACTATATTGCAAGGCCACTGTAATCAAAACAGTTTGGTACTGGCATAAGAACAGATACATAGAACTGATTTCTGACCAAGATGGAGGCATAGATAGACACGCTGAGCCTCCTTGCACAACCAAAAGAGAAACAAATTTAAAAACAAAAAACAACCAGAACTGCCAGAAAATCGAACTGTATGGAAGTCCAGTGACCAAGGAGTTAAAGAGAAAACATTCATCCAGGCCGGTAGGAAGGGCAGAGATGGGAAGCCAGGGTGGAGAGGACTCTTGGCAAGGCAGCAGCTGAAGGAGTGGGTGAGGTGGAGGCTGGCAGAGTAGGCAGTCCCACATTTGCATGCAGATAAACCAGGAGGAACAACTGGGGAGCAAGATAAGTTACACAACCCAGGTTCTCAGTGTGGAAAAATAAAGTCTCAAAATAACCTCGAACTGAAAAAACCTGTGAGGGCTGTGTCATCAGCAGAAACTCCCAGTCTCACAGGAGAGTTTGTTGGAGAAACCCATGGGGTCCTATAACATATACAAAACCACCCACCTGGGAATCAGCACCAGAAGGGCCCAATTTGCTTGTGAGTAGCACCGGAAGTGATTGAAAGCTGGCATACAGCAGAGCAAGTGGCACTGTTCCCTCTTGGACCCCTCCTCCACATACAGCATCACAACACAGCGACTTCAGTTGTCCTGCCATGGTAAACACCTAAGGCTCTTCCTCTTACTACATAACAGACGCATGGACACAAAAGAAAAAAAGTATGTTCCAAATGAAAGAACAGATCAAAGCTTCAAAAAATACAACTACATGACAAAGAGATAGTCAACCTATCAGATGCAGGCAAGAATGGGCTGGAAAGAAGTATTTGAAGTCACGAAAGGCAAGGACCTACATCCAGGATTACTCTTCCAGCAAAGCTATCATTTAGAATGGAGGGGCAGATAAAGTGCCTCCCAGAGAAGGTCAAGTTAAAGGAGTTCATCATTATCAAGCCATTATTAAATGAAATGTTAAAGGGACTTATCTAAGAAAAAGAAGATCAACAATATGAACAGTAAAATGACAATAAATTCACAACTATGAACAACTGAACCTAAAAACAAAAACAAAAACAAAATCAAACTAAGCATACAACTAGAACAGAAACAAATCACAGAAATGGAGATCACATGGAGGGTTATCAGTAGGGAATTTGGATGGAGATAGAGGGAGAAAGGTTACAGAGAATAAGTAGCATAAATGGTAGGTAGAAAATAGAAGGGTTAAGAATAGTATAGAAAATGTAGAAACCAAGGAACTTATATGTATGACCCATGGACATGAACTAAAATGTGGGTAGGAGGGAGTATGCAGGGCGGAGGGGAATAAAGTGGGGAAAATGGGACAACTGTAATAGCATAATTAGTAAAAAATATTTTTAAAAAAGGAACAGACACATAGATCAATGGAACAGAATAGAGAGCCCAGAAATAAACCCATGTCTCTATGGTCAATTAATATTTCACACATGGGGCAGGAGCACAAAATGGAATAAAAATAACCCCTTCAACAAATGGTCTAGGGAAATCTGGACAGCTACATGCAAAAATCTGAAACTCAACCACCAACTTACACCTTGCATAAGAATCAATACTTTTAAATCATTTACTGTTAATTTTTGATATGGTAAATATTGATAGATATAAACAACCCCCCCAAAATGCCCTTTCATCAATAACTTTGAAGCACATGAAAGAGTCCTAGAAAAAAAAGTTTGAGAACTGCTGTCCTGGAGAAACTGTGGCTTTATGCATGGGAATTCCAAAAGTATGCCCCTGGCACCATCAACTGGAGGAATGGCAAGTAAACTGTGCTACACTCAACCAGTGGGTCATTACATAGCAGAGATTTAAAAAGGAGGAACTCCGCTATAATCATTAACATGGAAAATAATATTGACCTTTGAAAAATGTGTTGCATAAGAATAGTTACAGTGTAATTCCATTTATGTAAAATGTAAAACCATGCAAAACTGAATATATTGATTAGGAGCACACCTGAAGTGAACCATAAAGAAAAGCAAGGAATGCGCTAAACACAATATTTAAGGTCATGGTTACCTCAAAGGCTACAGAAGGGGAGGGATTACAGAGAGGCTCAGGGATTCTTTTTTTTATTGCATTTTTTCCATTACCATATATCCTCTTTATACTCCCTCCCCTCCTGCAATCACCTCACTGTTGTTCATGTGTATGAGTCCTTTTTCTTTAATGAGCTTTTCCTTAAACTAGTAGGGTGGGGACAGGGGGAGGTGACCAGGCACCATTATTATTACTGCAATATTATTTATGTGTTTAAAAAGTATGTAAACATGTTTTGTAGGTATTAAGTATTTGATAAACAAAAATGTTTATTATTCAAAACCAGAGGCAGGGAGTGATACCAGACCCTATGCAAATGAAGGTGCTGTGTTGGTTCTTAGCGCTTTAGAAAGGCAGAAAACACCTCTGATAACGGCCAATCTTCTCTTTATCAGTTTTTTAATTTTTTTTTTAAAAAGATTCCACATGTAAGTGAGATCACACAGTATTTTTATTTCTCTGTGTGACTTAATTAGTTGGCATTATGCCCTCATGGTCAATCGATAGAGGTGGCTGCCAGAGCTGGGGGTGAGGGAGTCGAAGGTACACACCTCCGGTTATAAAATAAATGTCAAGTAGATGTAATGTGCAGCATGGCAACTATAGTTAATAATATTGTATATTTAAAAGAGTAGATCTTAGGAGTTCTCATCACAAGAAAAAAATTGTAGCTATGTAAGGTAACATGTTACCTAGAGGTATTGTAGTGATCATTTTGTAATATAAACAAATACGAATCATTATGTCATACACCTAAAACTAATATAATATTGTATGTCAATTATATCTCAATTTTTAAAAATAATGACTCACAGTCTACAACTAGTGATTTTCAAAAGTTTCATATTAATTGGGTGACAAAATAAGTTCCAAAAATTTATGTAAGAAATATTTATATAATGTTAAACATTTATGTAAAAATGTTGACATTTGTGCCTAGGAAAAGTTGAAAAGATTAGGTATAGACATAGTACAAGTACTTATCACAAGATTTGTGATTATATATTTTCTTATGACTATCTGTATTTTTACCTCTTTTAATTGAAACATGTGATAAGGCAAAAAAAAAAAAAAAAAAGAGGGAACAAAAGGCAGTAAACACTGGTGCCTCTGCATGGCTGCCCAGGCATGGAACTTTTCTGTTTTCTTGTTTTAAAGACAAGTGAGACAGGTCAGGTGATGC
Organism: Tonatia bakeri; assembly: GCA_004024845.1. Taxonomy (NCBI): domain Eukaryota; kingdom Metazoa; phylum Chordata; class Mammalia; order Chiroptera; family Phyllostomidae; genus Tonatia; species Tonatia bakeri. The sequence goes on from PVIA01005882.1 coordinate 80,680, forward strand.
TCCAGAAATAAGGTTAGCCTGGGGAAGATACAAAGACATCTGACCAGTTATCAAGAACATCATGAGTTTGCACCCCTTGGTGGCTCCTGATATTGACTTCCTATGTACTTTAGAGAAAATAAATATTAGAATAATTATGACCTCAAAGCAGCATCTTTCCACAGAGAAAGCAGTCTCATTGGTGTTTGGAAGGAGGTGTAACACTCAGCTCAACTGCAGGTTGGAGAACTGTGCAGTGAGTGTGACCTCCCGAGGCTGACTCAGAGTTTGGGAAGAACCAGAAGTAAAATGACATTTGAGTTGAGGCCATAAATTCCTGGTCTGAAAAGCTTTTCCACAAACTTATCAAATGACCTTCACATCACATTCTACCAGGCAAATTCTAAGGATTTCTTGGCCCAGGGTCACACCAGCAAGGTGGCAGCCCTGCCCTATCCCTCCTGCTCAGACAAGGCCAGGAACCAGAGACGAGATGTGTAGAGAAGATGGGGTGAGAGGCTAAGGCAGTCCTCAGCACTGCCAAGGAAACAATGGTAATGGGCTTGCATGTCGAAGCACCTGCCAAGCTTCCTCTCCAAGGCAGAAACAAAACTGCCTTCCTGACCCTCCTTACTTAGCTGCCTGCTGCCTGGACCCTCAGATGTTCAGAGCTTCCCAAAGTGTGGGGCTGGTACCATTTCACTCCTCTCCACGTTCTCTTGTTATCTTTTGTTATTTGCTTTTATGAACTGTGTCATGCTTGGTTCAAAAGGAGCTTCTTGTACTGTACTGGATAGAAAAAAGAATTAAAAAGGGACAAGAGAAAAAGTTCAGTAAGTGTTGCTTAGCAGCAGAGAATCAAAACAAGCCAATGTGATTAGAATAAATTATCACAAGAGAAAGCAGAGGATCATTCCCTGAGATCATGGAGACAAATTACAATTGGAAGTGGGTTAGAGGCAGTTGGGCTTGAAAGCAGGAACAGAATAAAGTAACTGATGGAAATTCAGCCCTGGATTTGGGGACTGTATGAGAAAAGAACACAGCTATATCTCCTGGTTAAACTCCAGTCTTCAGCCTTGAACTCTTACCTATCAGGCACACTGCAGCTATCAGCTGTTACTGATTATGCATTTAGTTATACTTCAGGGAATCCAAAACTTGACAAGGCCATCAGGCACTGATGGGTCAGGTTTATTTAACATTTTTACAAGTTCTAGTCCAAGTTCTTATAAATATTATTGTGTGAATTCCTTATAACAGCCCTATATATTGGGTACTCTTATCACCATTTTACAGAAGCAAAAGCAGTAGCACAGAGAGGTTGTCACTCGCCCATGGTCACAGAGCTAGTGAGTTTCAGAGCCAGGATATACACCCAGACCCACTGGCTCTACAACCCACACTTTTAACACACCAGTTTGGCAAAGAATAAAATGTGCAAGGGTGCACCATGAAGGTAAGGGTAGGGAAACGATTCAATCTTGCAACATCATGGGATGATATAGCAATGTTGGTACAAATGCAAATGCCAGCCATCTGCAGGGCCACCAAATCCCTGGATATTAGGGTGCCACATTGATGCCCATGAATGCTCCTGAGTATGTCTGGGTGAGCATACCCCTACACAAAGCAACTAAAGCATTTCTGGTGAGCCTCATTTGGCTGGACAAAAAGATCCTGATCATGAGAATGCAGAATATTTTGCCTTCCAGCTGCTGTGCCTGGTTCCCATCCTGCCCTTTGGAGCTCAGCTATCCCACTCACTCACTTCGCTGCTGGAACCCATGGCAAACCCCATAGACAATGCCTGGTTCCAGGTACTTTGTCCTTCCTGATTCTCAGTCTCTTGGTGGCTGAATTTTCTAGATGTTTCCCTGGCCCTTTATTTTAAAGATCATTTAGACTTCATTCCCTCACTTTTGTGATGTTTCCCCTACCCCATACCCCCACACACCTCACTTTACCTAATCTCTTAATTACAGCAGCACCTACAGGACTGCGTAGGACACATCCACTCTGTCCACATCTCCCACCCTCCCCACGCTGGCCTGAGTCATCAAGGCGCATTTAAGGGATTAGAAGAAACGACTGTAAAGCTACTAGAGATGCTTCATAAACACTCCACAGTGCCAAGCATGGGGTGTGATGGGCTCTATTTGATGTTTATATTAGAAATACTACTAAGATATAATGTATGTTTACTAGCTGGCCTGAATTTATCTGTATTATTTGCTAGATTAAAATATGTGTCCTTATGAGTTGTTTGCTTATTTCTGAAATGGATAAACAAGGGGATGTAAGAGCTTTAAGAATCTCAAGTGAGAACCAAAGGATTCGGCCAAGAGCCTGCAGTCACTGCCTCACCTTTGTCCTCGGGTCTTTCACGCACAGATCTGGAGGGAGCAGACACTTGGTCACACCATGCACTTTTGTTGTTTGACCCAGTGTCCTTCTGTGCTCCTACAGTTTGTCTTCCTCTCTTGTGAAGATTGGCTTGACAATTCAGGTGATGTTTATTTTCAATGCATCTTTGAACAGTGTAAGAAAGGGCAGCTTTCCACGAAGCTTTCAATTTGTCCAAATGTGCACATAAAAGCAAGCAAGCAAGAGTACAGTGTCGTTTTCACTGTGTTCTTCCCTGAAAGGAAGAGCGGAGACTTTGCTTAGGGTCAGGATTCTAGAAAAAAAAACCCAGCTAGTGAAAATGACATTTCACGACATCCGCCCATGAAACAGTGACCAAACAACACCATGATATTCAACTTCAGAAACCCGTTTGCATTCATGGAAATTTTCAAAAGAATCCACCTGTGTTTTATTCACCTAAATTAATGTAGTGACGGTAATTGCTAAGTGGTATTCAAAAAGCAGATATTGGCAAGTAACTAGGAAAAAAACACTCAGCTTGAAAATTTGGGTCATGAGAAAGTACAGGACTGATACAACAAAGCACGAGTGCTTCAAAGCACTGGCTCCCAAATCTGGTTTTATGATAAACTGAATTGTACACGACAGTTGTAGAGGGCCATCCAATCTTGGCAAGCCTCTCTCTTACAAGGAGATGATCCCACAAACTGGTATTGAAGTAAGTAATTGAGCACCAACTATGTGTAAGGACCTGTAATAAACCCTTAATTCAAATTCATAATCTCATCTCATCTTCATAACAATGCTATCAGATAGACATTCTTAACACTATTTTATTGATGGAAACTTCAGCTCCAAAAACTGCTCTGCTCCAGGAAGCAAAATGTAAATTATTATTCTTTAATGGAGGATGATAATTTAAATGTCATTAACCCACCTCCTGTCTCCTGGTCCCACTGCTTGTGGAAGGAAGAAAGCAATTCATTCCTTACCTCTTGACTACTTAAAAAAAAAAGAGGTCAATTTAATCCCAATGTGTCCCTCCTTTTCCATTGCTCAACCTCTCTGCCAGTCAGTTGCTGAACACTTCTTGTTCTTCACGGAGTCCCAGGGCCTTCAGGGCCACTGAGGCAGCTCAGCAGTTTCACCAGCACATTGGAGCACATGCCTCTTCAGGAATCCACCCCCAACAAAATCTTCTGAGGGTCTGCGAGAAGCCTGGGGCTGAAATCCATCCTCTCTCCTTATTTCCTTTCTTTCTTTTCCTTCCTTCCTTCCTTCCTTCCTTCCTTCCTTCCTTCCTTCCTTCCTTCCTTCCTTCCTTCCTTCCTTCCTTTTTTCCTTCTTTCTAGAGAGCAAGAGGAAGGGAGAGACAGAGAGAGAGAGAAACTGGTGTGAGAGAAACATAGACTGGTTGCTTTCCATACACACCTGGACCAGGGACCCAACCTGCAACCTAGGCACGTGCCCTGACCAGGAATCAAACCAGCAACCTTTTGGTTTGTAGGATGACACTCAACCAACTGAGCCCCATTGGCCAGGGCTCCCTCTCCTTCTTTCCTGAGATAGCACTTATTTATTTATTTATATTTAATATTTTCATCTGCTTAACAAAAATTGAAGCTGAACAGATGATGTATCAGGTGAAGTTATTAAACCAGTATTGCTATACCTGAATAAAATGCCATACAGATTTAATGAATGTATCATTTTTCCCATAGACAGTTTAGCTAATGTTTTGGTGATTTCTTTGGATCCAGTATGCTCTGTCTGGATGACTGCTGAATCGTTCATTGAATTATTCTTCCAGAGTTCTGTTCTTGAAGGAGTTTCAAGGGAAATTGGCATTTAAATCTTGATGACTGATAAGTAGAAATGACTCATTCCACTGGGTTGTCCTCAAAACCCTGGATTAGAAGAAATTACCCTGGATCTTCTTGGTTCTGAATCATATCACATGACTGATTAAACCTTCTTTTCACTCCAGACACCCCACAATTTTAACCCTCTTCTTTTCCCTCTATCAAGTTTGAAATGAAAACATTTAGTTCTATCTCTCATTCCTTGGGCCCCATTTACCTTCCAATCCATTGCAATCTGATCTTTTTCCACTTCTTTGAAACTGCTTTAGCTAAGGACAGCAACTTCAAAATTTTTAAGTCCTATAGATATTTTTATCCTTTTTTTGACTCTGCTGCTTTAGACAATATTGCTACATTCTCCTCTAAACTTTCTTTTTTTAATCATTTTTTATTTTTCAATTACAGTTGACATACAATATTATATTAGTTTTAAATGTATGCCTCAGTGATTAGACATTATATAACTTGTTAAATAATCATCCTGATAAATCTCATACCCATCGACACCATTTATAGTTATTAAAATATTATTGACTACTGTATTTTGCTCTGTATAATGTGCTCCTCTGTATACTGCATACCCATCTTTTTGACCCAACCTTTCAGGAAAAAAATCTTTTTCTAAAATTTTAAATTCAATTTTTATTTATATATAAAACCAATTATTGTATTCAATTTTTTATTTATTTATAAAACCAATTATTGTATCTGTATCATACAGATATTGTTATTGCTTTCTAGAGTTACACTTTTCATGCATAAACATAAATAAAAAAATTAAAAACATTTATATAGGTATGGCATTAGTACTATCCATGTGTAAAGCACATCCTTATTTTTTCCTCAAAAATTTGGGCAAAAAAGTACACATTATACATGTCAAAATATGGTATATTCCCTAAGCTGTACTTTACATCCCCATGACTATCCTGTAACTACCAATTTCTACCTCTTAATCCCTTCTTCGCCCATCCTCCAACACCCTCCCATCTGGCAAACATCAAAATATTCTCTGTATCTATGAATCTGTTTCTGTTCTGTTTGTTTATTTGGGGGTATTTTTTTAGATTCAATTGTTGATAGATATGTATTTATTGCCATTTTATTGTTCATATTTTTTAGCTTTTCTTTGTTCTTCTGAAAGAAAACCCCTTAATATTTCATGTAATACTAGTTTGGTGTTGATTAATTCCTTTAGGGTTTTTTTTTTTTGTCTGAGAAGCTCTTTATATGTCCTTTGGTTCTAAATAATACCTTTGCTGGGTAGAGTAATCTTGGTTATATATTCTTGCTTTTCATCACTTTGAATGTTTCTTGCCACCCCCTTCTAGTCTGCAGCATTTCTGTTGAGAAATCAGCTGACAGTCCTATGGTAGCTCTCTTGTAGGTAACTAACTGCTTTTCTCTTGTTGCTTTAAGATTCTCTTTGTGTTTAACTTTTTGCATTTTAATTACATTGTGTCTTGGTGTAGACCTCTTTGGGTTCATCTTCTTTGGGACTCTACTCTTCCTGGACTAGTATGTCTTTTCCCTTGATGAGGTTTGGAAAATTTTCTGTCATTATTTTATCAAATAGATTTTTAATTTCCAGCTCTCTCTTTTCTCCTCCCAGCACCCCTCTAAGGTGAATGTTGGTGTGCTTGAAGTTGTCCACAGGCTCCTTACATTATCTTCATTTGGGGGTGGGGGATTTTTTTCTTTTTGCTGTTCTGATTGGGTTGTCTTTTTTTTAATTTTTTATTCCTTATATTCCAAATCACTGATTTGATTTTGGCACCATCTACTCTACTGTTGATTCCCAGGAAATTATTCTTCATTTCAGTTAGTGTAGTTTTCATTTCTGACTGATTATTTTTTATGATTTCTATGTTCTTTTCATGCTGTTGAAGTTCTTACTAAGTTCCTTGGGCATCCTTATAATCATTGTTTGAATTTTCTATCAGTAGTTTGCTTTCTTCCATTTCATCCAGTTTTTTCTTCTGAAGATTTCTCTTGTTCTTTCATTTGGGAGGTGTTTCTTTGTCTCCACATTTTCGCTGCTTCCTTGTGTTTGTTTTTATGTATTAGATAGTGCTCATATGTCTCCCAGATTGGTAGAGTGGCCTTGTATAGTAAGTTGTCCTGTAGGGCCCAGCGGCACAGCTTCCCCAGTAACCAGAGCTGGGTGCTCCATGTGTGCCCCTGTGTGAGCAATGTGTGCTGCCCTGTTGTAGTTGAGTCTTGATTGTTGTTGATGTCACTTGGAGGAATTGATCCCCAGGCCAATCAGCTGCAAGGACCAGCAGCAGCCAGAGGAGCTGCTGTGTAGGAGTTGATCCTATGGAACCAGACTTGCTTCCACGGGACTTTAGTGCTCATTCAGTCTACCCTTTGAGTGTGTCACTCATGGAGGTGGTAGGGTAGTAATCTGGCATATTCTGAAGCTGTCCACCAGGTGCACTGACTCTAGGGTCTCCTGGCAGGTGCAAAGTCAGCCACTGCCTGTGACTTGTCTGGAGCCTCCCAGCACAAGTTACAAAGTGATCTGCAGATGGATGTGACTTGTGCTAGACTTGGAGGTGCCCAGGAGAGTCTGGCTGTCACTAGTACCAGGCTTGGGGCCAGTAATCATTAGGTACAGAGTACACAGAGGCCAGATGCTGCTTCTTTGAGATTTTTGGAAAGTCAAAAGCATGAAGCAAAAGAGGCCTGTTGTAAGGAAAAGCCACTGGAAACAGTTTAGGTGGGCCCACAAGTTGGTGGGGCAAGGTACCTGGGATCACCAAGGCTGGGCAAACAGTGTGAGCCAGGTTAATGGTGCCCACCTGCTAGCTCTGTGAAGGGACTGTCTCAGTAATGGAACGATGATCTCTGCCAGCATTTTTATCTGGCAGAAAGTGCCCCTGCCCAGCTCTTGCCCTGATACTAGACAATTCAATTCCTCCCATTATGTCCATGGTTCCTTTCAAGCCTATCCCCCATTGCTGGAACTCAGAGTGAGGAAGTCTGAGTAACTCCTTTACAGCCCTTTAAGGATAACTGACTGGGAATCTAGAAGCCCTTCATCTTACTCAGCCTCAGTCACCCCTGGTTTTTCCAGTCAGAAGTTATGGAAACTTGTCTTTCTGACTCTGGAATCCTGGGTTCAGAGGCCTGGTGTGGGGCTGGGATCCCTTGCTTTTCAGGGGGGATTTCCACAGCCAAGATATTCCTCCCAATTTTAAACTACCAGATATGGGTGTGGGACCACCTCATTAAGTACCTCCATCCCTCCTGCCAGTCTTGACGTGGCTTCTTCTTTAAATCCCTACTTGTAGGACTTTAATTCAGCTATATTTCAGGTGGTTCTGAATGGTGGTTGTCCTATAGACTAGTTGTAATTTTGATGTGGTTGTGGGAGGATTTGAGTACGGCATTTACCTATGCTGCCATCTTAGCCGGAAATCTCTGTCTCTCAGCTTTCCTTTTTTAAAGGCTTTTCTCTGATTACAAAAGTAATTCATTCTCATTACACCCATTATCCAACCCAACAGAGATAAATGATTTTGAGCAGCATGATCATTCATTTCTTGACAGGTTTTTTCCCTGTACATTATTTCACTCCCTGTGTAAATTGTTCATACACAAATTGAGCATCACAGTTTACCTGGGGCTGGGTCAGAGGCAGTGAGTCAGAAAGCCTCTGCTTTCAACAAGGTCATAGCCTTGGAGAGAGATGCAAAAAGTCCACAACACAAAAATAATTATAAATTGTCATCAAGTCACTGAAGAAAAGTAGAGATTGCTATGGATAAGAATTATGGGAGAATAATGATTAGACTGGGATCGTGGAAGGCCTCTTGGAGGAAATCAGTTAGCTTTGAGAAATCTAATACTGAGAGGAGGCTAATAAGCAGTCATACCAGGGAAGAAGAGATACCTGGAAGGAGGCTCTGGGGACTGGGCTGGGGAAGGAGACCAATATCTGGTCAGATGAGTTTTGGGACTGCACCCCAGTGGAGTAGGGTGCACTGGAGAGTAGGGAATGACATGCCCAGACCCTGTGACTTTCAGATGAATGGGAGAGGGAGGCAGGCAAGACAAAGAAGATGGGCATGGAGATCAAGAGAAGCCATTGATTCTGATGCTGATGGTTTATGGGCTTGTCTTGTCCTTGAATTTGGTGTTCTGAATATGCTCCAGATATTCAGACACCAAACCTATTGCATCCTGCCCCCCCCCCAACATCTCATATTATTCTCAGTGGAAGAAAAGGGAAACTGTCAGCTTTTGAATATATATGCTGTTTACTGGGAACAGTAGCTGATCCTGGACCTGGAAAGAGCCAAGCTCTCTTACAGAGATATTCCACTGTCTCTTGTCTGGTTAGGAGTGCAAATGGATAGAAAGAGCATCCCCAACCTAAGAAGGACTTGAGTCACCCAGGGATGAGGGTCTGGGTGATACAATCAGCAGAAGTGGCCTCAGGGGATAAGGAGAACCAAGATGGGTAATGGAAGAGAAGGCAATGAATATCAACTATGCTCCAAGACCAAATGGAACATGATCAGTATGCCCTCAACAAGACAGACCTAGGAGAATTTTGCTCCCTACACATACAGAAATAAACAAATATGAATGGCCTGTGCAGACCCAAAATGAAAAGCCTGGTTCTCCTTCAGTACAACACACAGTCCAGTTTCAGAGAGTGTGGTGAACAGACAGCAGAGAGCTCCCTCTTTATTTTAGGGCCTGGCTCAGCTTCAGAGAGCCACATTATCCCAGCCCTCCTCGGGACATATTGGGCAAAGCATTTAGGGCAATGTTTGCTCCAGACTCCTTGGCCGGTAGGCAGGGCTATGTGGGGACTGCACCATACCTCACATTTCTCTGCCCAAACTGCCTTCTTCTTTTTTCACAGCTGTTAATCTGTAAAAAAAAAATTTATTCCACCCTAAATTGTCTCAGTGAGTACTCCTAGATGAAATAACATACAACAGTGAGAAATTACCCAAAAAGGAATTACTTTCAATCTTATAAAGGTCTGAAATGAAAAATGAAAGGGGGAGGGGAAACAAAGAAAGAGAAATAAATCAAGAAAACAAAGCAAGCAAGAAAGAAAGATGAGAAAATCAAAAAAGAGAAAGAAAAAGGAAGGAGGGAAAGAAGGAAGGAGCTATCTAGTTAGTTGCTAGTCTTATAAAAGAAAACTTATAGACTAGTGAAGCAAGTAACAAGTACAGGTGACCTAGTTTGTGATAGCCAAGCACCATCTGTTTAACCAGAAGCCAGATTGTTCCTGTCTGAAAAGAGCTGTACAAACTGAACAGCATTCATTAGCACGTGTGACAAGTGACAAGAGCTCAAGTATCTTTATCTTTCACCTACAGCTGAGGGACCAAGGCAGCTGTCTATTGTTTTTGGTTTCTTTGTCATTGAAATAAAGGTGTCTAGAAATTTATCCTATTACTTTCTCTTCTAATACTCCATGATCCAAATGTACAGTAGCTATTAGTCCATTCATTCCATTATAAAAACCCTCTTGTGTTCTTGAAATTTGAGTAACTAAACTTCTGCCTGATGCATTATCAAGACCAGCAGACATCAAAAACATGAAATTCTCAGCTTCAAAGAGTCCACAAAACTCTCAAAATTGTACATAAAATCATGACTGTGTGTGTTTTCTTTGCACTTTTCTAGGAAGAGAAGCCATGAAATTAATGATATTCTTAAAGGGGACTATGAAACCACAAAAACATTGAGAAGGGCTGATTTAGATCCACAATTTCTAAATGGGACAACTTACTGCAAATAGATGTGACAGATAAGCAACAGATGGAGACAGCACAGATGCAGCAGCAGGCTTGACAAAGGCTCCACAAGTTGGGAAAGAAGAAGCAGAGGAGAGGGGAAGAGCTGAAACCAGAGGGTCCATAACCTCATGTCCACAGCCCCAGAGCAACAATGAAAGCACCCATGCTTCTCTAAGACCCCTCTTTTATTCCACAGAGGGACAGTTCATTTATCCAACAAATGATTTGTGAAGCATGCCATGTGCCAAGCAATGAAGAAAAAAATGTGCATCAAAAATGGTACTGTCACTTAGCAAGGGCCAGCAAGCCACAGTAGCCCTCATCAGGACAAGGGGAACACAGAGTGGCTCTATGAGATGCTGGGCAAAGGCAGGCAGGATGCAGGCTCATCTCAGCAGGTGCCAGCACAGAGAGAAAAGATGACCAAGGGCCAAAACCAATGCCAGGGCAAGGCAGAAGAGGCAACCTTGAGCAGACTCAGAAAAGCTTAAATTTACTGAGTTGGCCTGAATTCAACTTGTTTTCATCAGCAGGAACAGAATTTGCACCCTGAGTTTTGACCTCAGAGTGGCCTAATTGGTACAGATCTTCACCCCCTCCCTGTCCCATCCTCACAGAGCTAAACAATCAGCAACCCAAATACAAATCAAAAAAAGGTGGGTCCTGACAATGTCAAACAATTTTCCCAAGGAACATTTAAGGACACAGAAAGAAACTTTCAGTCAAAAAATAACGGACTAATGCATATTATCTACAAGACATTCATATCCTCACCAGGGCTCACCAAATACATCTTACTCCAATTCAGACAGGTACTCTACACCATGTTTCTTTCAACATCGTTAGTAACAGAGTTCTTCAGATTGAGATTCGATTATCTCTCAAAGTCTGGCATGTAGCAGACATTCAATAAAAGTTTTAACGAATGAGTGAATGAATTTCCTACATTATCTTTATTATAATTTTCCTCCTTTTGGACCTTTATTTTCCCACAGCACTTATATCTGACTTTCAGTCTACTCTGCAATTGGTTGATTTCCAAACTTGATGCTGGAAAACACCAGTGGACAGTCACAAGGGTACTAGTATTGGGATCATACTTACAGTCCCCTTAACATGGCAGTGCACTCAAGGATTCTGACAATCACTCTCTAAGGTGAGTACTGTCACTATGATCCAAGTTACAGGAAAGAAAACAAACATCCAACAAAGTCAGATAACTTGCCCAGGTCATATAGCCTGTAGGTTCCTCCACTGTGACTCAGCCTCAGGTCAGTGTATTTCTGAAGGCCCCACTCTGCGCTGCCATCATGGTATGGTCTAAATGTTTTTGTCCCTACAAATTCATATGTTGAATCCTAACCCTCAAATGTGATGGTATTAGCAGGTGGAGACTTGGGAGGTTATGATGTCATGAGAGTGGAGCCCTTATAAATGAGATCAGTGTTCTTGTAAAAGAGAACTCACAGAGATCTCTTACCCCCTCCAAGTGAGGACACGGTGAGAGGTCAGCAGCCTGGAGTCCAGAAAAGGGTTCTCACCCAGCCATAATGGCACCCTGATCTTGGACTTTCAGTCTCCAAAACTGTGAGCAATAAATGTCTGTTGTTTACAAGTCACCCAGTCTGTGGTATTTTCTTATAGCAGCCAGAACAGACTAAGACACACCTCAATAGGAGCTTTTGAAATTACATTATGGCCTAGCCTATTCTGATACATGCTCAATTCTTATTCACTGGACGATCCACACCTGAGGGCCTCTTTCAGTTGCTGGGCTTCCAGATCAGATCACAGACCTTTCCTAGTGGGAAGGAACTATTAATATAATCTCAAAAATAGACCCAGGGACTCAGTCTGGTAGGGTTTCTCCAGCTTTCAGCAATTTATGTTGAGTTTCTATAGCTTGACACAAGCAACTAGAAATTAACCATATGACACAAGAAGGGATTACCATCTATTTTTATCTTCATGATAATACATATAACATAATTTATCATCTTAACCATTTTAAGTACACAGTTTTTTTATTTTTAAACTTAGACAAGCTACTTACTGTCTATTATTTTGAAAGAGCTGACTCCTCAGAGCAGAGAAACTCAAACCCACCTCTAGTTTGCAAAGCTGAGGAAGAACAGAAAAATGCTGTGCCACAGATATGTCAAAGCAGCAAGGTTCACATTGAGCTCACAGAGCACCCAAACCTCCCTACATCCTATGGCACCTGGCAGAGCACAGGGGATAGGGACATGGTCACTAGAGGGCTAGAGGGAAGGAGGACAGCTTAGTGCTACCTGCAGTGCAGCCTCCTCTGGGCGTTAACCTGGGGCTAGCCTAAGAGACAGCGACTGACTTCTCCATGCCTTTCTTTCTACAGATTCTATTCACTTCTCTGTTTTCAGAGTTGCGGTTACCCCAACTTCAAGTTACTTTTTCTGATAAAATTATATTCTGGAATTTGTACTACTTTTGAGGATGTTAAATGTTAAAAATTAATTCTGTAAGTTAAAACATAAATTAAACTATATAAGTTAGAGTTGAGAATACAGTTAAGAATTTCCATAACTAAGAATACAATCATATCTGGTCTCATTACTCTTACTATAAAAAGAGATAAAAATAAGACTTGTCCTGTACATTCCATGAAGTTGGTATGAATGTTACGTGCAGGAAACATAGTGTGAGATGACTCAGGAAAACTGTAACGCATACTACATCCAGACAGAAGTACAATTTATGAAGAGAGAATCCTTAAAAAACAATGCTCTTTGGAAGGCTAGGAACCAGAATCTTAGCTTTAAAATTCAAGAAAGATCTGTGAAGTCCACTACTTACAGAGTCTGTATATGAATATTAAAACATTCCCTAAATGATTTCCTTGGCATAGATTTTATTGAAGGAGCAAAAGAATGTATTGAGAAGTCAGAATCATGCACTTCTTTGCTTACAAACTAAAGGAATTTTTGAAAAACAAGCCATACTATTTAATAAAAAAAGATATTATTTAATCTTTTTTCATCTCAGATTCACATTTACAGTCTTTTCCTCCACAGAATTTTACCCAACTTAAATATATTCTTATGCTTAAAGTCTTTTATTGATAATTTTCCTGCAAGATAGCTAAAGATAGATGGTAGATGACAGATAGACAGATGATGATAGATAGATGATAGATAGATAGATAGATAGATAGATGATAGATAGATGGAGTTCTTTATAATTTCCTAGTACTCTTGTTTTCTAAATATGAAAGGCAACTTCTCCTGGACTGATGTACTCACACCAATATTTTATAGATTTTAATCATTTTTTAACACAAACAAGTAAATTTGTATTAGTTTAATAGGGCTTGATGAGTTTTCTCATGTATCCACTCACAAAGTTTGATGGCTAGAATGAAACAGGGGTAAGCCTATTAATTATATGCCTATCTTTCACTTATATAGTCTAAGTGTTAAGGAATAATTGTCCACATGAGTGTATAGGAAAGGAAGGAGTTTGTTATAGTACCATTGCTGAATTCTTTGGAGTGTTTCTGATTTATATGTCCCTTCCAAAAAGCACATATTGACTTAAAAAAAATATTTTAAATGTTTTATTGGCTGACAATTCACTTAAGTCCAGTTTCAATTGTGTTGAAAGCAAAAATCTGAAAATCCCTTGACTTTCAAAATGATTTGTTACCAAGTCATATTCTTTCTCAATGTGGGGAAAATATTTCAAAAACTATGCTTTTCCTAGACTTATCAAATGGCTGCTCATTACACTTGATTTTCTTTAACCTAGAAACACCTCATTTGTGGAGCTAATATAAAACTGCAGTGAAAATAAAATTAAATATTGCATGTTTTAGGATTTCCCTATTAATTATGAACTAAAGCATACAGCTTTATACTGAATTTCCATATTCGTTGTGTGCACATCTGCCTTAAAGAGGAATAACTAATGTAAAGAAAATACTTAGGAATTATTAGATATAAATAACTTAATAGCTAATAATTTTAAATGGTTAAATTTAAAATAATGAATTTGGCAGAATCACAACATGCCTTAAGTATATCAAGAATTAGCTATAATTAAACTGGTTTTCTGAAGTTCAGAGTATTGATTGTATGTGTAGGATATTGTGTTTCTATTCATGCTTAAGATGCCCTGTTCTTAAGAGTGTAAGACAATCTTCTCTGAGGAAATAACAAAAAGCAGAGGTGCTGTTGTGTTGCTAGTAAGTAGAGAGCTCACAAAATATGTTAGTAATCCTTATTAAGTGCCATGTACTGACAGTCTCCAATAATCTGATAAACTTAAATGAAAATGTTCTACTCCTATGAGTCTGAACAAAAGTTTGTGAAAATATAAAACAGTCACACACCTCTGTTATATGCGCCTTTTTTTTGTAAACTTGGAACATTTACCTACCAGAAGTAAACATGAATCCTTTTCCCTCCTCTTCGTTGACTGCACCAGACTGGGAACTGAGAGGCTGTTCAAGAAATGGACTGATAAGGGGGGTCTGTCTCATTCCTCAGTGAGGCAGGATGGGGGTGTCCTGGAATGCAAAGGGTTTGTTTGGGAGGGAAGGAGGTTTCCCAGCATGGTTTTCACAAATCTTTCATACTGAATTCCATGGATACTTCAAATTCAGCCTGGAGCTTTGCTTTAGATTGTATCTGGATGGACAAGATGCTGTGTCATCACTGCTCTCAATCCTTTCATGATACTCCCCAAGCCTTGCTTTCAGGGAGCTCTCCCTAAAGAGGTACACACTCAGCACCACCAGCAGTCAGGTCGTGAAAGAGGAGGTCACGAAATAAAAAGGGGCACTCTCACATTGCCTCGCTCTGCAACATATATCTGAATTTAGAACACCCCCAACATGGAGCAAAGTGCTGTTTCTAATGTTATCTTCACTCTCAACAAGTATATTTGAGACAGTAAATGCCAGAAACCTACACATGGGCCTATGAAATTTTGATAAAAAGAGCTCCACCAACACTGATATCTCAGATTGTCCCCGTGCTTTGTGAAGTGGGAGAAAGGGAAAGTGGTAAGGAAGAAAAGTCTGTGATTCCAAGGCCTGGTCCACATGAACGGTGCTGTCACGATGATGCAGGCGGATGCTGAAACCACGGTACACTTCCTCCTCACCATGAACTGGTGATGATCTTTGGTCTGCAACTGTGCTGGCTCTGTCTGGGTCCTCCTCTGGGGCTTCCAGGGTGCCCCAGCTCAGCCAGTCCAGGTCTGCTCTTCTCTGGAATGCCCATTTGTAGTTTATGCACTTTTAAGGTGCCATTTGTAACAGTTGCATTTTTGCTAGCTGATCCAGAGTGGTTGCACAAGGCTCCAACAGCGGCTCATTGGCCTGAGGACAGGAGGGTCCCTCCTCGAGTGGGTGGGAAAGGCCTCACCCTGCTGGGATTAGAGTCAAAGCTGAAAACAGATCATCCTCAGAGACGCAGGAATAGTTAAGAATAATAACACTTGAAGTCGGTTTAGATGAGGACTGACAAGTTGTCTACTAACTTAGCAACAGGATGTTATCTCTGAAGCAATGGAGATCAGTTACGTTGGGAGGAGTGCAATAGGAAGCCAGGTGACAGTGAGCTGAGGACTTAGAAAAAGTCCCATGAAGATAAATGCTACAGACCTAAAATGTTGTCATTTCCTCTTCAATGCTTTGCCCAGTTTCTCCAAAACAAAGCAATGCATCATTCCTGGCACCCACATGACACAGTTTAAATTTTTCTTACAATGTTCATCACATTTGCCTTATATTAAAGCCACAATCCATCTCTCTCCCTATATTACAAACTTTTTGAAGACAGGTATGACCTTTCACAGGTTCTTTTACTACCTATCACACACATATGCACACGTGCACACACATGCAGCTGTAAATGCTTAGATCAGTCTGGCACACAGTAGTTTTTTAATAATTGTTAGTTGATTTAAATTGAGTTAATGGATTATACATCAAAATTACTAACATTCTAAAAAAGAAACATTCCATTCAGTGATTTATTGTCAGGTTATATAGTGGTGATACAGAAACTCTGTTCTTAATCATTTGAGTTAGTTCCATTTGTGTCATGTTTTCACTTCAAAATGAAACTTAGTTTGAATAAATTTGTACCAGACATTAATCATAAGCTTATTAAATATCCTTTTGAAGAAAGTGGCATGTAAGCAAAATGCCAACGACATATCTTTTAGAGCTCAATGCTCACGTTAGTTCCATTTGAATGTCAAGTGAATTTTAATATGCTTGGCAAGCAGTAATCTGGGTATGATGTGAAGATGCATCACACACGTCTCAGCTTCAAGTCGTGCTTGTCAAGGCAGATGGGCCTCACACAGGTGCCCCTCTCTCAGGTACCCATATTCCAATACCCACTCCCCTGCTTTTTAGTTACCAAACAAGGATTTTATTAAAACACTGAAAGCCGCCCTGGCTGGTGTAGCTCAGTGGATTGAGCGCGGGCTGTGAACCAGGCATCGCAGGTTCGATTCCCAGTCAGGGCACATGCCTAGGTTGCAGGCCATGTCCCCCAACAACCACACATTGATCTCTCTCTCTCTCTCTCTCTCTCTCTCCCTCCCTCCCTTGCCTCTCTAAAAATAAATAAATAAAATCTAAAAAAAAAAAAAAAAACACTGAAAGCCAATCAGCTTTTTGGATGCTCAGTTAAATAGACAGTGGCATGTAAGCAAAATGCCAATTCACCAGTTTAGAAAGCCAAGTGTCCAGGGCTCAGACATCCCTGACGCCAGACCAACAAACTTTCTCCTTTAGCCTACAGCAGTGATTTTCAACCAGTGTGCCACAAGAGTTTTTAAAACATGTAATACCTGACTATTTAGTCAGGGGCACTAGCTTCTTTTCCCTTAGATTGTCAAATAAAATAATGACAACAGTCACCACAATAGCTGTCATGTGTGAATGAATCAAAATTATACCTATATTTTTAGATCAGCAACTGTAGATCAAAACTATATATAATATAGTTTTGGTGTGCCACAGCATTTTAGTAATTAGTTTATGTATGCCATTGGATGAAAAAGTTTGAAAATCATTGGTCTACAGTATGACTCAATAGTTTTTCCATGGCTTGTAGCAGAATTTCTCATCCTTCCAGCATGGGACTGGTTGAGAGTGAGGATAAACCAGCAGCCAATACTCCCTGAAATTAGAGTGGGCTATAATCTGTGTAAGCAGACTGAAAGATGATGGTCTCATGTCTGGACCCCTGGAGAAGCGGCTCTACCCTGGACGGTGCTGAGTAAGTCATCCCTGTTCATGGAGCCCGTGCTTCTATTTTCTCTGTGGATGCATTTAGACAGGTTCTATATAGAGAACACTTCTAACATCAGCTAAGATTATATTTTGACTCCTGAGTTCAGGACCCTGTTACATGTTATCGTTCAAAATGCAAACCTCTTTGTTGCCTTTGTGTATTGCCTATAATATATGTTTTTAATTAGCCATTGGCCACTTACTGCTGAAAGTAAAGTTCTATAAAGGGTTCTCTGTGAATTATAACTTATCTTATCATATTTGAGTGAACAAAACTATATTGAGTTATGTAGAAGCCAGGATTAAGTTGCAGGAAAGAGATTTACCATAGTTTTGGACTATAAGATACACTTTTCCCCTCCAAATTTGAGAGGAATAATGGTTGTTAATGCTGCTGTTGAGTTCCATTTACATTTACATTAGTGAAATGCTATTAAATATTTTACCACATTTTTTGCTTCAAAATATTTTTTCCTATTTTCCTCCTCTAAAACCTAGGTATGTTTTATGGTCCAAAAAATATGGTAATGAAGGGGATTAGTTGCTTTGCTGGAAGGACAGCAGTAGCAAGCTCTCAGAAGAACCTTCAGGAATAACTCCTGGGAACAAGAATGCCAGGGTGTCACCATCTCTGTCCCTTGCAAGGGATATGGGGAATCAGAAGTTGCCACTGGGTTTCTTGTGTTCAAGAGCACATACCATAGATGCATCCCAGGGACTGGGGAACCAGTGCTTTCACTGCAGTAACCTGCTGCCAAGCCCATGAGCCTAGGACTGGACATCAACACTGTTGCAGAAAAGTCCAACGTCTCCCACAGTGAGGAGCCGAGACACTGGAAAGATAGGGCCTGTTCCAGTGGCACCTTCCGGATCTCACTGAGTGGTGAATCCTCACTCTTGGCCAGAATCCTAGCAATGGGTGCTTTAAAATATAAAGTATTAGTAGAAAATTGTGTTATAGGAAGGCTAACAGATTAAAACATGACTGTCAGCTCCCAAGAGGCAGGGGCACACTACAATAAGCAGGGCCATAGGTGAAACACTGAGGTTGGTTGGAGGCAAAGAGAGAATGGAGCAGTGAGCAAGAGCAGGTGGATAGTGGCCCAGAATGTGAGTCCAATAAAGGAGATGATTAGGGTTTGGGCTCTGGGCTAACTTTCAAAAAAATCATGATGACAGGTGAGTTATTTACTCTCTCTAGGAACTGGCTAGCCCTGGGAAGGGCAGTCCCTTCAAGGTTAGTAGGGCCCCAGATGTCAAAGCATCAGAATATTTAAAATAAAAGACATGGTTAATACAGCAGGAAATCTGAACAGTGGATTTTGGCTTTCCAGCCTCTGCAGATAAAGAATTCACACTAGAAGTCTCTCTTGGTGGATTCTGAAGGCAGTGTACCTGCCCAATACAAGACCCTTTCCAAGGAAAAAAGAAGACATAGCCCTCATGTTCAGGTACTCATGGGCAAGGATAACATGAGAGAGAAGAAGGCACACTATTTTGAAGCCAAATGAGAGAAGGGACTGGAGTGGCCATGTACTTACATGAGTTGAAAGGAAAAGGCCCACCTTTTGGCCCACCTGGGGGACCAAAGGAGGCTACAGAGCTGCACTAGGACTAGACTTTGGAAGATTGGTAAAACTTGAGACAATGGGGTCATAGGACATTCCAGGTAAAAAGAAGAGCCAGAACAGAGGCACCAAGGGGTCAGGAAACAGGGGTAAGTGTCATTCAGCCCACAATCTGCCATATAAGAGGAGTGTGGGCTCTGGGCTGGACTGGTGCTGCGGACCATCCTGTGAAGACCTTGGAATGCCAGGATTAGAAAGCAAGGTGGAAAGTGATACAAGCAAAGATTTTGAAAAAAATTATCTAACAACAGCCCATGGAATTGATTTGAGTAAAGAAAGAGACAAATTAGAAAGTCAGAGGCATCTTGTCAATTCTCTAGTTGAGAAATCATAAGACCAAAATATAAAAGAAGCAATAAGAAATTTAAAAAGATGGGCTGTGTTTTAAATTGAAGTGGCTGATCTTGGTGGCCAGACTATGAATCCACCATTGTAACAAATGAAGCCTTATTTATCTTGGAAATGTCAGGACTTTGCGCAGTGCCTGGAAGATGGGCAAAACATTGTAAAATAGGGTGTGTGTGACTTGTAAATTGAGAAATGTTGGCAATGAGTCAAAAGGTGGTTCTGAGGTTTCGAGCCTTACTGCCTGAGAGAATTATGTCCCTCCTAAAGACACAGAGAAGCCAAAGGTTCACTTGAATAAGACATGAGTCCATTTGTTTCAAGCCTAAGCTTCTGGCATCAGGGTGGTATCAAAAGTGGTAGTAACTTCCATTAGAGCCCAGGGTTCAAGGTTTGGGGGCCAAAGTCAAAGGAATAAAGTAGAGGGAGCTTCAGAACACAGCCTTGAGGTGAAGGAGGAAGAAGAAGTAGTAACATACAGAGTCAGGAGAAAACTCTAAATCAAACAGCATCCTCAGCAAGAATTTCAAGCTAAGAAAGATATCCTGTACAATGTTGCAGAGGGTTTGAGGGAACTCTTGAAAAAAAAAAGCAATTGATTTTATGGTTAGGAGAGCACTGGTGACTTTTGAGGGAGCAGTTTCAGTAAAGCAGTAATCCTCAACCTTGGCCACACATTGTCATCTACTGGGAGTATGAAAGGGATCAATGCCTTAAGACCATCTCCAGAGATCCTGGTCTAATTGGTATGAACTAAGAAATGGACATCAGCATTTTTGAAAGAGTCCCAGGAGATTCTCATAAGCTTCCCAGCTCAGGGTAAGAATCACGCTAGAGTACCAAGAGAAGAAACAAATTATAAGGACTAAGGTAAAAATATTGGGAGTATAGAGTGATCCCGAAACAGGAGGTTGCATCAAAATCACCTAAAGAGATTAGTCACAAGTTGCTGCACCTACCCCCAGGGCTTCTTGATGCAGACACTGGCCCACAGTGTCCATGTCATTATGGATGAAATGAGACATTCACACAGACTACCAAGTCTAGTGGAGGAAAAGGGACAGCATGGCCTTTCTCTCAAGGGGAGCAAAAGCCTCAGCCTCCATCATGACAGGCCTTTATTGGGTTTCTCCACCCATTACATGATGGTCCTCATTTACTATGCACAGGTTCACTTTAGGTGGTTACCTTTTACAGAAAACAAAGGAACCAATGCTACTAATCACATCACAGAAGAGGGATATTTGCAAATGAAAAGGCAAAAGTGGTTGAACCAGTTACACTCATCCTTGGAAGGTTTAGCATGGATTTTAGGAAGTTATTTTGCAGTAAATGTTTGCCACTGGGGGCTGGGTCCATGCCGCACAGGATGGTCTACTACACTTCTGATTTAGTGAGTGGGGGACCAAGAACCTGAATTTATAACCAGTTCTGAACTTATGATAATGCTCTGGTCTGGAGATCACACTTTGAGAAATGCTGGTATATAAACCATTCTTTCAAAAACTTTGGTAGTAAAGAACATTAAAAAAAAAAACATGTGGTCAGTGAATGGAGAGACTGAATCTAACTATTAACCCCTATACAAAAGGCCAAAATTCCATTGCTCACTAGTTCAGTGAGCTCAGGCAAAGTTTCACTCACTAATATACAATGCTGCCTACACCTCACTATCACCTAGGAAGCCTTTAAGACATACCAATACTTGAAGAGATTTTGATTTCTGACCTGAGATAGAGACCAGGGTTTGATCATTTTGAAGTTCACTAGGTCAACTTCTCAGTCTCAGTTTTTCCCACTGAATAAGGAGACTTATTCATCACTAGTATTATTAGTTATTCAACTTCTCAAGTTGTTGGAAAGATTAAATGAGGTAATAGTTATATGCACTGCACAAACATATAGAGTGCTGTTCAAATGAGAGCTACTACTCTTACTCCTTAATGAGTGTTCAGGAAAAAGAAGGACAAGCAGAGACATGAAGGAGGGGAGGACTTAGGCATATTTGAGGGATGGTAAAAGGTGGATAAAGTTGGGCCAGATTTGTGAGGCCTTGAAAAATAGAAAATAATAGAAAGCAAATAAAAGTTTTGGAGTAGAAAATTGCAAGATGAAACTGTTCATCAAAAACAAGTACATTTAAATCCAAGTTGTCCATCAGGAAGCTGCTATATTGCTTTGAATCATGAGGCAAAGGCAACACATATTAGAGAGAAAGAAATAAAAAGTGGCAAATATCACAACTACTGACTTTCTAGAAAGAGTATGAAAGTAAAGACTCTAAGGCAGCATGCCTGGATCCCTGGGTGACTCTGAGACACACTGTTCTGCTGCCTGACTCCCTGGAGGAATCTCCTGCTATTTTATGGTCTATGTTGAACCACATATGGAGAAGAGGGGCCTTAAGGTTTAAGTAAAGCACATCCCTCTAAGAATGAAATGCTTAATAACAATCAGGTCCACCCTCAGCGGCTTCTTGCTGGAGCTTCTCCCTCTCCTGATTTAGATTTCATGAAAATCTGACTCCTGGATTGACCAGGGCATAGGGCTTAGTCAATGACAGACATAACCTGGAAAGAAGAACAAAGCAATAAAAGAGGGCAAAAGAACATAATAAATCTAATCACAGACTCCAAAGTTTTTGCCACTCTGGCACTATAAAATTTAACTTTATTCCTGCTTCTCATTTGGATTCCTAAATTGCAGCATTGTCCTGGACCTACTACTGATGCAGCCTTTCATGGAGTTCTATAAGTGGATGATTTGTTGCCCACTCCTGCTTGGTTCTTGCCTGCTTCACAGCCTGAAACCCTGCCTTAGACTGTTTCAGTAACATGCCCTTCCAGGGGAGATGAAGGAGATGTACTTTTCCCTATTTTCTTGTCAACAACAACTAAAAATACTGGCCAACACAGTTTTAAAATAAAAATAAAAAGATTCTGAAAGGTAGATAGAAGAAGGCAAATCATCCAGGAACTTCTAACTCAAGGAACAACATGATGGTGAATTCCCAGGATTTCCTTTTTGCCTCACATAATTCAATAAAAAAGAATTCAATACACCATGAATCAGGAAGATCCCGAACTAAACAAGAAAGACAATCAAAAGATGTCACAGAAGGATGACAGAGCTATTACAATAACCTAGCAAGATTTTAAAATAGGTATCATAAATATGCTTCAATGAGCAATTATAAACTTGCTTTAAACAAAGGAAAACCTAGAAACTCTCAGAAAATAAATTAAAAGTCTCAGCAAAGAAATAAAAGATATGAAGAAGAAAGCATGGAAATTTTAGAACAAAAAATGCAATACCCGAAGTATTAAAAATTCAGTGGATGAGCTAACAGCAGAATGAAGGAAACAGAGGAAGAACTAATGCACAGGAAAATAAAACAATAGATATCACCCCATCCAATTAACAGAGAGAAAACAGACTGAAAAAATTAAACAGAGCTTTAGAGAATTTGGAGTCTATAACAAATGATCTATCATCCATGTCATTGTAATTCTGGAAAGGGAAGAAAGAGGACAGGGCTGAACAAGTGCTCAAAATTATTGGCTAAAAACTTACCAAATTTGACAAAATAAATGAGCCTAAAAATTCAAAAGCTTATGTTAATTGCAAGGTTCCCAGTTGGTGGTAGAGAATTATTGGTGCAATACAAAGGCATTATATAATAATAAAAGGATCAATTTTTGACCAAGAGCATATAGCAATCCTAAATTTATATACAGCACACAAAAGAGCTGCAAAATGTTTAAAACAAAACCCAGTAGAACTGAGAGGAAAAATAGACAAATCCACAATTTAGTTGGAGAATTCAATAGTCCTTTCTCAGCAACTGATAGAATAACTAAACACATAATTGGCAAGAATATATAAGAACACAATATCAACAACAGCCAAGATTTAATTAACATTTATAGAACATTCCACCCAAAAACTGAAGAATACTAATCTTTTCAAGTGCTATTTTACACGTTTTGTGTCATCAATCAAACCTCAACAAGTTAAAAAGAATTGATGTCTTCCATAATAGAAAATAAAAATTAGTAACATAACTATAACAGAAAAATCTCCAAAACTTGGAAATTAAACAATCCATGGTTTAAAGAGAAAATCTCATGAATAAAAGACACATGAAAATACAGCATGTCAAAATTTATAGAACATGGTTAAAATATTGCTGAGAGAAAAATTTACAGCACTAAGTGCTTACATTAGAATAGAGAAGACATCTCAAATACATAGTCTAAACTCCTATCTCAAAAAACTAGAAAAAGAACATTAGAATAAACCCACAGCAAACAGAAGGAAGGAAATAATAAGGAGCAGAAATCAATGAAACTGAAAATAGAAAAAACAGTAAAGAAAATAATGAAAAAGAGAGATTATTTATTGAAAAGATCAATAAATCAACAAATCTATAGCAAGATTGAGAAAAAAAGAGAGAAGTCACAAATTGCCAATATTAGGAATGAAACAAGGAATATAAGTACAAACACTCAAGATAACAAAAAATGAGAAATACTATGGAATGAATTTATATACACACAAATTGACAACTGAGATAAAATAGACTATTTCCTTGAAAAACACAAAATGCCACAACTCATCGAATTTGAAATAGATGATTTGAATATCCCTATAACTATTAAGGGAATTGAAGTCACAAAAAATAAAAATAAATACTTCCTTAAAAATTTTCCAGGCCCAATTTGTTTCATTTGTTTCAGTGGAGAACTCTACCAAACAATAGTTAGCACCAATTTTATATAACCTCATCCAGAAAATTTAAAAGGAGGCAACAGTTCATTTTATTAAACTAGCATTACTTTGATATCAAAACCAAATAAATATAATAAAATAAAGGAAGAAAATTACAGGCCAATATCCTTCGTGTTAAGAAGCCAAATCTCTTGGCAAACTATTAGTAAACAGAATTCAACAGTATATAAAAAATTTATATGTCATAATCAAGGGGCTGTATTTAAAAATGAAAATGTAGTTCAGTATTCAGAAATCAATCAATATAATCCATCATATTAACAGACTAGAGAAAAAAATTACATGATTATGTCAATGAATGCAGAAGAAACATCTAACAAAATTCAGCATCCATTCATAAAAAAAAATCTCTCAGAAATAGCAATAGAGGGGAACAACCTCAAATTGATAAAGTACATCTACACACATGAAAAAAACTAAAGCTAAATTATACATAATGATGAAAGACTGGATGTATTTCTTCCTAAGATTGGGACCAAGACAAGGATAAGTGTTCTTATCAACTCATCATTTTTATTCAACAGAGCATTTTACATTCCAGTTAGTGCACGAGGCAAGAAAATAAAATAAGAACATATAGATGACAAAATAAAAATGAATCTTTCCTTATTTGCAGATTATATGACTGTCTCCATGGAAAATTCCAGGAGATATTTAAAACCCTCCTAAAACTAATAAGTGATTTCAACAAGGTTTCAAGACAAGATTAATGCAAAAAAGTAACTATATTTCTATATACTAGCAATAAACATGCAGAATCCAAAAATGAAAAAGATACAATACTATCTACATGTACTTAAGAAAAATAAAATGCATAGTTACAAATCTAACAACACATATTTAGACTTTTATGCTATAAACTACAAAATGCTAATGAAAAAAAAATCAAGTGAGACATAGAGAAATATACCATGTTTATGAATTGAAAGACTCAACATAATAAGATATCATTTCTCCCAAATTGATACACAGGATTAAAGCAATTCCTATCAAAATCCAAGTGCACTCAAAGTCACAAAAATGTTGAAAGTAAAAATATGGGGGAAAAACTTTTCCATGCAAATAGTACTATTTCCACCATGCAAATAGGAAACAAAAGAGAGCTTCAATAGGTATATTTTTATGAGACAAAATAGATATATGGTCAAAATGTGCTTAAAATGCAAGAAGGACATTATATATTAATAATTATAAATACATACACACCAAACAGCAGATCCCCAAATACATGTAGCAAACATTGACAGAATTAATGGAAGAAATGGACAATTCTAAAATAAAATTTGGAGGGTTAGTGAACACTTAGAGATTTGGAAAGAGTGGAGCACCAGGATTAAGCACGGAAGCTACATGCCCTTATGTCATACCTTGACCTATAAATCTCTTCCATTTTGCTGTTCCTGAGTTATATCCTTTTATAATAAACTGGTGAACCACAATTCAAATGATTTTCAATCAGTTTTTTTACCACTCTTTTTTTTTTTTTTGGAGGTTAAGACCTATGAGCAACAAAGGCCAAGAGAATTTAAATAACTTGCCTAAAGTCCATACAGGTATATAAAAAGAGTCACCTAAAATAGGGAGAGAAAGAAACAACCCCCAATAAAAAAAAAAGGAGGAATCCACAGAAAAAGAGCTAAATGAAATTAAGGCAGAGATTTATACATAGAGTCCAAAGTAATGGTTATAAGGATACTTAAAGAAATCAGTGAGAACTACAAGGAACTTTATGGGAGCTACAAGGAACTGAGTATGAACTACATAAGCATGGAAAAGACATAGAAAACTATGAATAAGAACCAGGTGGAAATGAATAATACAATATCTGAAATGAAGAACACACTAGAAGGAATTAAAAGCAGGTTAGATAAAACAGAGGACCCAAATCAGTGAATTAGAAGACAAAATAGAAATAAACACTCAGTCAAAACAACAAAATGAAAAAAGACTCAGAAATAACAAGGAGCTTAAGGGAACTTCAGGACAACATGCAATGTAACAATGTTCATATTATAGGGTTACTAGAAGGAGAGGGAAAAGAGCAAGGGGTAGAAAATCTTTTTGAAAAAATAATAACAGAAAACTTTCCTAACTTGGTGATGGAAAAAGCTATGCAAATTAGGAATCACAGAGGGTTCCAATCAAGATGAACCCAGAGAGATCCACTCCAAGACACATTACAATTAAAATGGCAAAGTTTAAAGACAAAGAAAGAATCTTAAAGGCAGCAAGGGAGAAACAGCTAGTAACATACAAGGGAGCTCCAATAAGGCTATCAGCTGATTTCTCAACAGAAACACTACAATCCAGAAGGCACTGGCACAAAATATTCCAAGTAAAGAAAAGCAAAGCACTGCAACCAATACTCCTCTATCCAGCAAGGCTCTCATTTAAAATGGAAGGTAAAATAAAGAGTTTCCCAGACCAAAAA